>RXPK01001669.1:0-158253 GCA_004143645.1 Protaetia brevitarsis | reverse complement strand
GTGAAAGGGTTCAGCGGTTCCCAATCATCTGCTACATCAGTATGCTCCTTGATAACCGCCCGTTCAACTAGTGGAATCAACCTGGAGGCCTGAAGATAATGCAGAGATTTGGTCCGACTGCTTAACCCAAGGGCCGACAAACTTCATATCGATTTCATGAATTTCAAAGAGCCACGAATTGTTATTTCTGATTTACATTTTATTTCAAATTTGAATCGTATAAAAAGGGGTTATTAGATAAAATACCACGTTACTTATTATTACTTTGAATTATTTATATTATTACTATGGTAGAAAAAATGGCACTACGCTAGAGGAAACAAACAATGAAACTATATTAAAAAATCAATGCGAACGATAACCTTGCATTTCTCTAGAAAGTTTTGGCAAGTCCGGCATATAAGTGGTAGTTTTTAGTTTAAGACTCGACTCTAAATTTTGATTAGTTATTTAGCTTCTTAGCTTGTTTTTTATTATATTATAAGTTCATGGATGAAAAAACTTGCTCGCACGAGTATGTTGACCGTCAGCTGAAGATCGTCAGCACACCAAAAGCAATTTTTTCTATTTGGTCATAGCATTCCGGAAGACAATTCCAGGCATCGAAAATTAGTGCCTCGGGATTGGCCATCTCTTTTAAAACTGTCCACTTATGTTACGATACCAAAGTGCATTTTTGCCTTTTCTAACTCTTCTGAGCTACTGGCTAGGTTCGTAAATTTCGAACTCCACAAATCTCTGCGTTTTAAATCTAGTAATTGAATTTCAAATGAACCAGCATTGATATTAAATGAAGCAAAATTTAGTTCTTTGCTGTTTGCTTTGAGAGGATTCACAATGAAAGCTGGGTAGGCTAATTTATTTTCAACTGATCGAATCGTGCAGCAAAGCCATCCTTCATTGTTTTGATCGTTCTTGTAAAGTAACTGGTATCAATAGAAGCACTGTTTCCATCCCGATAATGGTTTAAGGTTTGGAAATATAGTAATGTGCCCATGTGCAAATCTTCAGCCAAAAGAAGCAATTTATTTTCAAAACAAACCACTTCTTCCACTAATGAAAATACAGTGTTTCCCTTTCCTTGAAGCTTTAGATTTAGTTCGTTGAAATACATTGTAACGTCAGTCATAAAATATAATTTTTGTAGCCATTTATCTTCTTTCAATTCAGGATCGTCAATGGCTTTATCATTTAGGAACGTAATAATTTTATGCAGACATGAGGAAAAATGCTTTAAAACACATTAATTCAGAGTAGTGGTTACCCATGTCATCTAATAATTCTTTAAATCGGCGATGATAGAGGGCCTTCACTAAAATGCTATTGGTAATTTTAATAACCAAGTTCATAACGTCAACTATTTCTTGTATTTACGTTAATGTCTAGTAGCAACAATCCTAATAATTCTTCCTTAGGGCCTTGAGGTGAGACAAATTTTAAAAATAGTGCCACTTGCGCTGTGTCTTTTACGTCATAAGGCTCATCTGCAGCAATTGATATTTCCGAACTCAGTTTGATGTCCTTCAACTGTTGTTCTGTCATATCTAAGGCCATTTTAACAATTCGATCTTGTACTGTTTTAGCAGATAGTGGAATATCTTTGATTTTTTTACATTTTTAATTTCCTTTTTCAAAAATCGCTAAACAGATCCTCATACGCTTTTATAAAACATTGCTTAATACAATCACCGTCTGTGATGAAGTGTGTCCAACCCATTTTAGAGATATATCCATCACTAAGCCTAGAAATTTGACGTGTGAGTGGTTTATATTATCTTTCAGGGTGAATATCTGGTTTCGTGTCTTATTTGTGTTCATCTTTAGTTTGTTAGAAGAGAACCAGTTTTCTGCACTCATCACTACCCTTTGTGATTTACTTTGTAGTTGTGTTATATTGTTACTTCTTACCAAGATAGAGGTGTCGTCAGCGTAAATACACATATCTGCGTCTGGAACGTTTGGAGGGAGGTCATTCGTATATATAATAAATAACAATGGACCGAACATGGATCCTTGTGGAACACCGTATTTAATTCCACTCACCGAAGATGCAGCATTATTCCAAACAGTCATCTGGGTTCTGTTTTGTAAATATGCCTTTAGCAGTTTAAGGGGAGTACCACGAATGCCATAATATTCCAGTTTCCGCAACAATATATTCCGATCTACGGAATCGAAAGCCTTACTCAGGTCAAGCAGGTTTATTTCCGCATATTCGTTAGCTTCAAAGGCTGCGTGGATGAAATTATTAACCACTAAAATACCTGTTGTCACAAAGCGTCCTTTACGATATCCGTGTTGTTCATTGCACAGGTAGTGAGTCTTTTCAAAGTATTTTACAAGTCTGACTACAATAATCTGCTCAAACACTTTGGAAACGGCTGGCAATATGCTGATTGGTCTAAAATTCTCGCAAACATTACTTTCCCCTGCTTGTGTACTGGCACAACTTTTGCCACCTTCAATTCGTTTGGAAATACTCCTTCCACAGCACATCTATTAAAAATATCTGCAAGAAATGGGCTTATAACATCCTTAGTTTTCTGCAGGAGGTACACCGACACACCATAAACATCCATGGTGTGTTTTGGTTTTAGCTGCTTTATAATTTTATGTATTTCTTCGGAAATTATTGGGTAAAAGACAAACGATCCTACATCTTGTATTTGTACCTTTTTAAGCAAATCCAAGGGCGACGATGCACCTGCCACACTGCCTGCAACTCGCTCTTCTATACTACAGAAGTATTCATTCATTTTTGTGGCTGTTATCGTTGAGGAGATGTTAGTATTAAGTATCAGCAATATGATTTTAATTAGCATTACTTTCTTCGATTTATTGTTTAACTTTTTACTGTGGAAAACAGTCTATTAATAGAGGATTACGGAGCAAAGTCTGATAAATCCAGAATAAAACATAAAAAAGAACCTATGAAATGATTAGCGTCAACTTTGTACTTGATCGCATGGTTAATACTACAAAAAAAAATGTTTAGGTATTTTGGTTGACTCAGAACTCGTTTTTGCTATTCTTGAGAAATTTTGTTTTTTAGACTTATCAGATTTTGCGCGCGAATTCGACAATTCCACTTTCGCCAATGAATCACTGTTCACGATTGATTTTTTTTTAAGTATTTACGGCCTGTCCACGGCATTTTCCAAGATAACGACAATCGGGGCCCGCCAAAAGATGGTAAAATATTGCCAATGGGGTGCGATAACTGCGACACTTTGGAGTCCCAATTGCATTTTTTTCCACGGAAACTCGATCCCTTCGCTATGCAAGCGCAAGTGGCGATGAGTAACCATCGGGGTAGTAATGAGCAGCACACTCCGTTGCCGGCCGACCAATGGCCACTGACCACTCCCTTCGGAGACCTTGGGGTGTCGAAATAAAATTATTTCTGTCGTAATGGACGAGGGAAGCGGGTTTTCGTTCCGTCGAAGGGCACAAGGGTTCTTTTTATGCGTTTTGTAGATAAAAAAAACCGCCATTTTAGCTGTTATAATCGCAAGAAAGTTGACGATAACAGTTCTAGATAAATAACGGTGTGGATCTGCTGGTATGGATAAAAAATTGTGATTTAATAGTAAATGACGTTAATGTATTAAAGAGGGACGATGCTAACTGTCAAAAATTACCTTTTGTTGAGGAACCGTCCGTAGAATGTGAGGTAGGAAAATATGTTTATAAACAGAACGACATATTGTGGTAGTATTTAACTGCATTTACGTAAAAATCATTCGAAACTGCCCAAAAAATGTTGAATGTTTTCTACTTGAGTGGATAGGTATATTCAAATATCAAATCATTGGAGCACTGAAACACAGCAGATAATCCTGAATGTGTAGTGTACAATAATCTAAAGAGTGAAAATTATGGGACTAAAACAGAGGCAATTGTTAGAATATCAAAATTAATGGAAGTATCATACGGAACAGTGCAAAGAAAAAACAAGGGATAAGAGACAATCGAAGAAAGTTTCTATATGTGTGAGTTTATTCGCATCTGGGTAATTAACGAACAAAACTTTAGCAATGGTTAACCAATGCCAAATACGAGAGCTCGCAGCATTTTGTTCTTAGACTCTTGGACCGGCTACTGTTCTTCTTCATTAAAAAAATTGTATACCATGCAACAAACATGTGTTGTTTTAGCCCCATGAAATTTTTAATATGTTCTTTTGGACTTTCATGTAGTTTTGTGCTTCGACTGAAATTTTTTAAATATTTATAACCGGGAGGGGTTGTCCAAGTGTTTTTAACGTCACTCAAAAGTAAACATGGCCAACAAAATAAACTCTCTTTCTAAGTACTGCCACAAAGTCATTTGCACGTTTCGTACCATGATATTTTAAATGATCTTGAATATTCGCCACCCTGCCGTGTGTCATTTGAAATCATATCGAGAGGCGGTTTGACTTTTGTTTGCATATTTAAAATTTGACGTTTCTCTATTTCGTCACGCCGTGAAAACTTTCGAGCAAAGACATAATAATATCGTGCGTGCGGTTCATGATTTTTCTATTGAACAGAAAATATGTTACCTTAGGTCTTAACTGTTGTGTATGTCCGCACTAAACAGACCTGTACACCGACCAAACGTAATATTACAGGTAAAACACGCGGTACATAAACACAAACTACACCTGCTACAGCAGTAGACTGATGCCCGGTAACATAAACAATAGTTACCAATTTGTCAAAGTTAATCAATGGATAACAGCAAAAATCAGTAACATAAAGGTTTGTTAGGAGATAATCATTTGTTAAATCAGTTGTTAACTTAACCACCGCTAATCCGGTAGTTACACATTTGTTAAGATTTACCAAAGCACGAAATGTGCCGAATGTCCAACGAAAGTTGCCGTGCATGATTGCATCAATAGATGGCGGAACATGTGAACTTAGACGGAAAATCTATTTGACATTTTGACAGAATTTTTATTTTTGATTCAACTTGATCACTGATCAATTAATTCGGAATAAGATAGCAGCAGTAAGTTTAAAATATATACGTACTAGGTAGGTGTAATTTCAACATTTGATTTCTGACAATATTATCACTAAATTTGACACTGTGCATCATAATGAGTAGGGAAATGCAGGATGCCGTGAGAACAGCCAGAAATTTTACGGTACAAGAGAAACACACATTGTTAGCGATCATTGAAAATTATAAAGGAGTAGTTGAAAAAAAAAAAAAAACGGATGGAGTATCTATTAAACAAAAAAAAAAACGAAGTATGAGCAGAAATTACATCTGAATTTAATTGTCATAATACTACTGGGTTAATGATGAAAGAGCAGTTATTTACATTATACAATTTTATGAAAAAGAACACTCAACACGACCAAATCATTATTTTATTTGCCTTTTTTTTCTTATATTTTCATGATTCTTCTCTGAATAGTCGTGGTCTATGACGTCTATCATATATGTTGTCTACTATATCGAATAGTTCTTCATTGGAGGACGATGATTAATCATTCCATATATCCGTTTTGGTTATAATCTTTATAACAAACTTGACATAGCAAAACCTCAATTATTGAATTTCTAGGTGAAAACGTCAAAGTTTCAAGTTGGCCCTCTATCGGAACCAAACTGAACTATCAATTTTAGTAAATTTACAGTTAACTAGTTTACAACAGCCATTAATCAGTTGTTAACTAATTACTCGACATTTAACAAATGGTTAAGTTTATGTTACTCAACTTTTACTTAACAATTTGTTACTGCTAACAAATGATTAACTAATCATTTGGTTACACACGCTTTATGTTACCGGGCATCAGTTTACTAAACTGACGCAGGTATTAAAATGGGCATGCGCATATAATTTAAATATTTAAGAAATCCGACGGACACCGAAAGGTTCCGATAAATAGAGAGGCAACCAATGAATCGCCTCACTAAACAACTAAAATTACGTGTCATATAGCGAAGCGTATTGTGTATTGCATAAGTTCGTAGTATGAATTTCAATGCATTGCGTTCATCCAACTGAACCGATAACTCATTCGCCTCAGTTAGAATTCTTATGAGTCGCTGGTCCTTGTTTATTATTAGCGGAAAATGCGAAAATTGATATAATTTCTTCTAGAAATTGTTTTTAATTTTTTATTATATTTGAAATAATATGTCCAAAATTTTTAATATATATTAGTCAACATTGAACACTTTTTTGAAGATTCTTCCCAGTGAGGCGCCGCCTCAGTTGCCTCACCTGACCAGCTGCCCCTGCCAAAAGTGCTATAATAAGCTGATTTTTTTTTTAAATACATCATAGTCAGCCATGGCTACACTGCAAGTTTCAAATTCAAATTCTTACTAGAAGTTCGAAAAATTCTAATGACCCAGTTCGGTGGGATACCTGTATATGGTCTACATGTCCTCAAAGTTGAAATTAATAATAATAATAATAATAATATTTATTGTTGTAAGTTTCACAGAAAGAAAACAGTAGCAACGTCAAAAATAAACACTTTCTAAATTAAATAAACTTAAAACAAAATTCTACATCTATATAAAGAGAAATTAATATTTGCTTAACACGCATAGTAAAAATAGATAATGAAAAATAACAAAGCAAAAAAAAGAAGCAAAAATTCTACGTAAACATAAATTAATTCTAAACTAAAATACAAAGAAATTAAATAAATATTCAGGGATAACTGACAGAACTATTAATTAAATTAAATTCAATTAAATTAAATTGCGAGCAGCTCTTCTATGGAATAAAAATTATATTGTTTCAAATACAGCAGGAGATTGCGTCTGAAAAGTTTAGTTGTGATAGAAGAATCTACTAAAGAAGTGACTTTATTATAAAGTTTTATTCCCATATTATTCGGACCTAAGCTACTTAAATGGAGAGTATCAGCTGGTCTATGTATATCGTTTTTCGACCTAGTATGATGTGAATGAATAGCAGAGTTGGTTTGAAAAAGATGTCTATTGCAATGAATGTAGCAACACACTTCAAGTATATATAATGATGGAAGCGGTAGTATATTTAAAACATCAAACACTGGTCTGCACGACTTCATCCTTTTTATTCCTGCGATAGATCTTATCACTGCTTTTTGAGCTACAAATACCTCGTGAGCAGTAGGCGATGTACCCCACAAAACAATACCATATTTAAGTCGACTCTGCACCTCAGCATAGTATACAGAAAGTAAGGTGTCAACTGATAAATAGCCTTTTAGTGAACGAAATAAATATGCTTTCGTTGAAATATTTCTTGCTAGGTCTTGGCAATGAGTCTTCCAAAGCATATTGTCCTGCAGAACAATTCCCAAAAACTTTACATTACTCGTTGGGTGTAGTGGTATGCCATTTATACCTAATGTTGGCGACTCAATATTCCTTTGTCTAGTGTGGAAGTGTAGGAATTTTGTTTTTTCTGTACTTAGAGACAGTTTGTTGCTAGCAAACCAGGTATGTAGAGTCTCCAATAAATCACTTACCACCTGCCCATGTGTATCATCAAATGGTAGAAGAAGCGATATGTCGTCAGCATACATCGTCGTGTAGGCATCTGTGCGGAATAATGCAATGTCATTTATATATAGATTAAAAAGAACGGGCCCAAGAACTGTTCCCTACGGTACTCCATTCTGGACAGGCAAATAATGCCATCTAAAGGAAGTCATGTTCCCAGCAGCATCCGAAAAAGTCAACCTCACAAATTGCATTCTACCTCGGAAGTATGTTGAAAGCCAATCAGCAGCATTACCTCTGATACCATATTGTTCTAATTTTTCAATTAATCTGGTGTGCTGAACACAGTCAAAAGCCTTTTGAAGGTCACAAAAGATGCCGATAGCAGTTCTATGTTGCTCAATATGTTCTAACAGTTTAGTATAGAAATTTATCATAGCCGTGGAAGTAGATCTATTTTTCCTAAAGCCATGTTGTGTATCGGTTATAATATCGCATTTGTCAAGGAAACTGTTGAGGCGATCAAGCATATAGTATTCAAGAACTATAGAAATAGTCGACGTTAGTGCAATCGGTCTATAATTTAGCGTATGCTCTGGGTTACCTTTTTTGTATACAGGAATCACAACACTTGTTTTTAAAATATTGGGAAAGACACCTTCTGCGAAAGACAGATTCACTAAATATGTTAAAATAGGCGCAAGTTGTGATCTAAATTCTTTAACTGTGATTGGGGGAATGATATCAGGTCCTGTCGAATTTGTGTTTTTCAACTTTCCTATAATAGTATGCATCTCACATATAGTAAACGGTTGAAGAAACATAGTTTTACTATTAATTTTAATTTTATTATCTACATTTGCATCAGGATAATTCACCATTATGTCGCTGGGAGATGGACTGGAAAGACTTATTAAAAACATTAGCTATTTCCTGAGGAGTGGTAATAGGCGCGTTATCCTTTAATAAAGTAATATTTTTATGCTGTTTCTGTGTACCATTCCAGCCCTTTACTATTTTCCACATTGTTGACGTTTTTTGTTCGGAATTATTTATAAGGTTATTATAGAATTTATATTTTGTTTCATCTATTAAGTTTTTGTGACGTTCCTTTGCTGCCTGGTAACAGTTTTTTAGTTGTGGATGAGACTTCTGTAAAATGTACAAATCTTGTACATTTTCACTTGATCTTTTGATTTCATAGTTAATCCAGCATTTTGAATTAAATTGATGATTACACTTTCGGGAACGGGTAACAGGAAAAGCGTGATCATAGTGACATGTAAGTATGTTCATAAAGGAAGAAAACTTTTCACTTGTATCTACAGATGCAAATACATCACTCCAATCTTCAGTTTGTAAGGAGTATTGAAAATGAAATTTGTTTTGACTAGTAAACTGTCTTTTCTCCGTGAATTTGGGAAGACTATGCGGCTTTAAATAACTTTCGGATAGCTTCAGTTCAATAGTACTATGATCGGATATATAGTTGTCATCTACCGAAGTATGAATGTTTTCAGTATCAATATTTGTAAAAATATTGTCTATAAGGCTGCTTGAGTTACTGCAGACTCTAGTACATTCATGAATAGACATTCTCAAACCATAAGAAGCCATAGTGTTGATCATAATTCGTTGTTCATGGGAAGATAGTTTCAAATTAACATTAAAATCGCCACAGATAAAGAATATGTTATGATTCACAATAAGTTCATCTAACATCATAGAAAGCTGCGTAATAAATTCATTGAAACTTGATTGAGGAGGGCGATAAAATTAACAATGATATATGTCTGCTTATTGATTTTACAACGTATGCCACAAATTTCAAATAGGTTATGAAGCGCAAATTTGGAAAGATCTAAAACTTGAAATTGTAACTCTCTGGTAATAAAAATACAGGAGCTACCTCCACTCTTATTAGATCTGCAATATTGACTACCTAACATATTATAATTATCTAATTTTAAACACTGCACCTGACCAATCCTCAACCAGGTTTCAGTTAAACAGACAAAGTAACTGTTGTAGTTGGATAATAATACATTTAGTTCATCAATGTTCCCACTTATAGAACGTATATTTAATAAGAAAATAAAGCTACTGAAATTACTATCTACATGAGGTGTTTTCAGTGATTGCTATTCAACATTATAAGATGTAGTTAATCTGGACCTGTCCAGCAATCTATTGAAGCATGAGCATGCCCTATCAAATACAGTATGATCAACAGAAAATTTAGTTTTATACTTATTATTACTTTCAACACAATTTATACATTTTAAAACTTCACAGTTGCATTCTTTTAGGGAGTGATCGCCCGAACAATTAGGACAATTAACAGAAAACTTACAGTCTTTACTAACGTGTCCGTACCTTGAACATTTATAGCAGCGTATTATATGAAATGCTTCTCGTATCTGGCACTTTTTCCATCCAACATACAGGAAGCCTTTGCCCAGGAGCTCACGAAATACTGCACAATTTCCGGATTTGTTAATTTTTTCGATGCAGTTGTGACAATTTGCAATTCTTACTTTTGATACATATTGAAATTTTTTTCTCATTTTTTTTCCATAGATAATCCTCAGCAAACCATTGCCAAAATTGAAAACATCCAAAATTCACCCTCTTATTTTCTTACGCGTAGATATATCGCACGTCATCATACTTCCTCGTTTTTTATGCATAACGAGAAGTGACAGGTGCCTATAATAAGCCAGTTAAGGGTTAATTCCACCCTTCCTCCGCATAATATCGAAAGACAGGTGAACGAATCCCTAGATGCTCGCGTCTATACGAAGAGTTCTGCGACGACAACGCTGTGCTGGACGAGAAGAAAGAGGGTAGCAACCCGTCTTCGTTAAAGGGTGTAATAATGCATGGGTCGCGTGTAACAGCGAGTAAATAGGAAAGAGGAATTCAACGGATGCCTTTCACGGTTTAGTTTCATTATAGCGTCTTAATTGGCCGCTTTGTGTATCGATTCTGGGCTCGTTTATGGCCCTCGTTATTTTTCCTTTATGGTGGTTTTGTAGATGGTAATCGGGAAAGATGTTCTCAAAGGCAGGAACAAATGGAAGCAGGATGTATGGTGGCGCGTTATTGCTTGTCGCTATAGTATTATTTTGTGATCTTGGGATATATTTACTGTCGGATCGTTTGTTATTCTAAATTAAGTTAGTTCTAATGAGTGATGTGGTCGAGACTGAGGACAGGTTAAATCAGAAAATTGAGGAATTGACTTACATTTTACGCAATTAAATCCTCGATATGAAAAATTTGCTCTTTAGATTAGATCGAATTACTATTAAACTAGTAACAAAAAGCAAATTGAATGAGGTATTGGAGGAAGCTGTATAATGAAATTGGATGCATTGACAAAGCGTTGCAAATCTGTTGCAACGAGAAAGCGTATGGAACAGTTATAAATTCCTTTTGAAAATACTTTTGTAAATGTTAGGTACAAAATATTAAAAAAACCTTACGTGAAAATAAGAGGTTTAATGAACATCTTAACACATTGCATTTATTTTGAAGGTAAAAATAAATATTTTATTAACTTGTTCACTTACCTACACAACTTGGTTCGCAAAATTTTATTATAGAAAATTCGGAAAATCGTGCCAGGCAGAATATTAGATAATTTCAAACCTATACATACTAAGGTGACATTAAATCTAGCAAAAAAAAATACGAGAATCCTGGTTGGAGCTTGTTTAATAATGGTAAACGTCACCATTCCTAATAAATCTGTCTATATTTTTAATAACATAAGCAAGAATAAGGAGTGAGACAGATGTAGTGAAAATCACGAATGTTTGTAGTTACGTCATTAACTGATCGGTAAAGTACAAGCGTAGTTTCAAAAAGGAAGATAGAAGTAGAAGAGATAGAAGCATATAACATAAGTCGTAGCCACTTAAGCTATACGTCTATGTTTTATTAAGTATCAACAAACTAGATGAAGTGAGATAGAATACGGTCGAGTAATGTGTAGATAAAAGTTTTCATAATGTTTACTACAGTGCATGCAACCATGGAATTTTGAGATATTTTACCGTTCCGTTGACATTTGATGTCTGATTTTTACTCGTTTTTACTGTTTATTTGCCCTTTGAATTTTTATTTACTTCTATAATTTCTTGTGCCAAAGATTCTTTAAACAGCTATAGTGAAGTAAATCGTTTAGTTTGTGGTAAGTTTAGAGGTGTTAAAGAAGTATACAAAGACTTAAAACATTTTTTATAATCAATAATTCTGGCATCTTTTAAGGCATACTGAAGGTTTATCTAATTAATCACTATTTTTTTAATAAAAAGTGTTCTAAATAAAAAACAAACGTATTTGTTATCATTTTATTTGAATAAGCCAATAAAAGTGAAAAATACTCATTTTTAAATCTAGCCTTGGCTAGTGCCAGGTACAACCCTATGGCTTTTTTCATATCTTCGGTAGTGGCGCTCTCATGGCGTTTCCTAGTGGCCTCTAAAACAATGCCAATTGTATTAGATCATACCATGAATAAAACATCGTACAACATCATCAACACAACGTATTCTAACCTCTATTTGAGGTTATGACGCTTATCTACCGAGATGAATCTCTTAAGCAAATCAACTAGCAATTTATCTGGTAGATGCAGTACATATATGATGCATAAAATTCCCACAATTATATTATTAAACGATTTCTGTCCATAGCGATATTGAGCATTCCAATTATCTTATAAATGCCATGACATGTTCAAAGTTTTGCTTACCTCGTAGTCACCACAAAAACTAAAACACACCCCGCAACAATTAATTACACAGTTAACCCTAATCTGCCCTAATCGTATACTATTATAAACTATAACATGTAACGGACAAACGAATGAAAACGTTGATGATACGCACGTGCGCATATGCATTCTATGTACCTAATCCATAGACGCATAAACAATACTAAATCATATAACACCGGCATCATAATGAATAAAGGTGTTGTGTTGACGTTCGCAACTTACAAATATTACAAATAATATAATATAAAACGCAGTTATATTAATAGAAAAGTTACAGCGCTCAACTTAGATACTAATTAAATCATATTAGATATATATTATCTAATTTAATCTTTAAACTATCATTTTAAATAGGTACATACCTACTTAATATGTATGCATATTTTACCCATTTTATATTATTCGTCCTACGCACCAAATGTACAAAAGCAAAAATTCAATCTTTTTGTTTTTATATGAAATAAATATTTACAGAAATACAAAGCAAAATATTCTTGCAGAGTTATGAAAAATATATTGAGAAAACATTTGCAATAAAATATTATTAATGCTACATAACATATATATTTTTTAAATGTTTTTTTTTGTTATGCATATTTTACCCATTTTATATTATTCGTCCTACGCACCAAATGTACAAAAGCAAAAATTCAATCTTTCTTTTTTATATGAAATAAATATTTACAGAAATACAAAGCAAAATATTCTTGCAGAGTTATGAAAAATATATTGAGAAAACATTTGCAATAAAATATTATTAATGCTACATAACATATATATTTTTCAAATGTTTTCCCAATATATTTTCTATAATATATTTTATGCATATTATATTAATATAACTAATATTCAAGAAAGATTTAATATTTTTTAAATATTTATAAAATATGAAATAAATATAGTTGGTCACTGGGGAGTACTAAATGTTGTTTTTTTAAAATGTTTTAAATAGAAGTGGTATCCAATAACAATTACCTTGTATGGATAGATGTTTGTTTACGCTATTACAGCTAATCGCAAGTGCTTCATCGCCCCAATTTCTAACGATAAACATCTGCGCGCAAAGCAGAAATTTCCTAAAACATGCGAATGCAACAACAAACGCACATAACATTACCCAACCCCACACGCTTATATTCAAATCGATCACATTAACATCTGCGGGCACCGCTTCGGGGGTTAGTCCTTTTGTCGTTTAATAGATTTTTATTGTACGATCCATTGTGTTGCGCGCTGTACGCGAAAAAAAATTCCTCTGCCTGCCGTACAGCGCCAGAAATAATAACCATCGAAATATTGTAATAATAGGAAATTGGAATTAGCAACTGAAAGGCGGAAGAGAATTCAAGGCTGTGACGGTTGCGTTTCAGCTTAATTTATTCCGCACTTTGAGAGGAACACGACAACTGCACATAAAAATTGAAAGCGGTCACCTTATCTACAACTTTTGACAGAGCTAGTCCAGAAGAAGGACAAGAAAGTTTACTTATACAGAGGAAATAGGGTAAAAAAAAAATCGCTCTGGACATACAGGAACACATGCTCTCACCTCTTATACACCCTTCGAGAGGAACAACCCTCTAAGTCGTACCAAAAAAAGGAGAAAGACAGTTGCCAGACCTGCCTCGCTCTGCACAGCCACTGACCCCTACGTCAGGACGATGGTTATTTATTAGTAGGTCGTCCCCTTTCTTGCAGTATTAAACTGGACCCCGTCCAGCATATATCGATGGATAAAAGGGTGCTCCCTATACCACTACCCCCTGGCGAATGCACCGAATGCATCACCACAACCGAAACGGTTAGTTCTAACGTTTAAAAGCAGACGAAGAAAAAAAATACTATGCAGAATATAATTTTTTTTTTTGAGTTCGCTGTACTTTGTCCACTCCGAGGCTGCCCTTTCGCTTTAGGGGTGATTTACCCCCTTTCTAATGCTCGATTTTTGTCCGATACTTTCGGCCATCACAAACGACTTTTGTGTTCGCGTAATGGCCGATATTTAAATGCGTTGTGCGTCGATTTTTGCAAAATGGGGTCGGTACAATGCTTATGCAAATTTCTGGTGCACGAAGAACTATGAAAGAGAACTATGAATTGGGAGGGATATTGAACGTGTTAGGGGATCGACGTGCACCTTTAGGTCATACGGATTATCATACCTGAAAAAAATTACAATTGGGTAAATTACTTGTGTGATATTTTGTGTTCTCCAAACTTAAAAACAACTATAGGTGTTTCATTTTTTGTTATTTTTTCCTTTATATTGGATTTAAGGTCGTAAATAAAACTTTATATCGACTTTCTATCTTCCGGTTTAATCTGCTACGTTTATATTATATAATGCTGATTCAAATTAAATGGCCAGGGCTGGGCAAAATATATTCCAAATATACAATACAAGATCTAATCTGTATTAGTATTTGAAATACAAAATATAAAATACATTCATTTCAGATATTTAAAATACAGTACTATAAAAAAAGTATTTAAAGAAAACAAAGTTTTTTAGTAATCAGTTATCGGCTGCTATAGGAAAAAAAGCCTTTCATAATAATGTAAGTAAAATATGTTTAATGCTATCTAAACACAAATAATCCTTTGAATTGCTACGAATCTTGTAATCAATAACTCAATGCTGCTACTAAGATCACTCAGAGATATTTTATGTATTATTTGTATTACTTCACTGAAAGAACTTGACGAAATATATAATAAACTCAAATATAATTACACACTCTTTTTATTATACAGGATATTCCACATAAGTGGTTCATTAAAGGTCTATGATGTTCTATTATTTACTTATATTTGAGATTTTGGCACCATTATCTTTTCGATTGGAACTATAAACGTAAAATACTTTAACCAAAATATCACTTCCGGTTGACTGGAAATGGATGTCAGCTTTGTTATTTGAAATAGAATGATATAATTTTTTGTTCATTTTTGGATTCTACGACCATAAATACCTCAGTATTAATTAGTTATTCCTATAGTTACATGTTGTCGTTTTTGAGTTATTCAAGTTTTTCTTGCTTTTTAGTCATAATCATTGCATCATTGAGAAATTAATACCTCGGTTAATACTGCAAGTAGAGATTCCAAATTTGCTATGTTATGAATGCAGATATAGCCCTAAGAAACGGTACACACACTTTACGTGTCGTAGAATCCAAAAATGAATAAAAAATTATATCATTCTATTTAAAATAAGAAAGTTGACATCCATTTCCGGTCAACCGCAAGTGATATTTTGGTTAAAGTATTCTACGTTTATAGTTGCATTCGAAAAGATAATGGTGCCAAAATCTCAAATATAAGTAAATAAGTAAGTAGGACATCATTAACTTTTAATGAACCACTTACGTGGAATACTCTGTATAATAAAAAGTCAAATTGGTACCTTAAACCCAACTCAAAAAAATCAGGGAAAATAATAATAACTTTGAACTGCGTGTACGGAATTAAATATTATTTTATTGTTACAATATGCTTTTCTATATTTCGGTGTTTTTATAGCTACTAGAGCTAAAATATTTATACAAATAATCCTGAAATTGATTAATGAATAATTATTTTAACCCTAAAATAGCGAATAACAAATTGCCCCTACCAAAATCATTCAGAGATTTTATTTTTTGTTTACATGTTCTACCACACAGAAAAAACTGAAAAAAATATATAGGAAACCTAAATGTATACAGTTTAATATAACAAAAAGCCAAGTTGGGACATTAAACCAAACAAAGAAACCACACTTCAAAAGGGCAAAATAATGATAACTTCGAACTGAGTGAACAGAATTAGTCCTTGATTTTTTTGTAGAATGTCCATAATCACCATACACAAATGTTTTGGACGTGATAGCTTAAGTAATTCTTGAGAAAAAAATGTTGAATTTTTTCACCCTTAGCTAATATCTTGAATGGGGTGGCATCCATTGAGCTAATTTTTGGTATTTACAGTATGTGTGACAGTAGTACTCATTGGTTTTAATTTCAACACGATAGCTTTAGGCGCACTTTGCAATGGCTTATCGGAGTACAGCCTCTATATTAAGTTACAATATTAAATTCATTTCAAAAATCTGCAAAACCACGAATAGATTCGTATAATTCCTATATCAAAAGTGCGGAGTCCGGGGTTCAAGTCTCGCTCTGGTCAATTACGATTTTTTTCCGGGGTCGTAATGTTGATTAGGAGGGAGATTTGGCTCTGAGGGGGCCTGATAAGCTAATCATATAACTTAGGCGTTACCACCCCTTATAAAACAAAAAAAAAACTTTCAAAACATAAAATGTATTATTAGCCTTTATAAATCTCTAGTAATGAATACGCTCGATTATGGTAGTATCATTTGGAATCCCTTGTATAAATCACACATTTATAGGATTGAAAAAGTGCAGAAAAAATTTGTTAGATATTTAAACTTTAAATTTTTCACTACTAGCTACAATTACAATGTTGATCTCTCGAGATATAATCTACTCACTCTTGAAAACAGACGTCACGTTAACGGATTGGTAGTGCTTTATAAATTAGTGAATAACTTGTTTAATGCCCTAGCCTCATCGCGTCTTTGAACTTTACTGTCCCCATATTGAATTCTCGAATATCTGGTACATTTTACTGCGAAATTCAGGGAACTAATATTGGAATAAATTCATCTATTTACCGAACCACCCTCACATATAATAACACTGTCAATGATATTGATATATTTCATCAGAGTCTACGGCAATATAAATCATCTGCTGTCCACCGTTATCGCACTATATTACTGTAATTTTTTTTTCTAATTTCTCGCACTACTTTTTCCTTTTTTTTTCACGCTTTCTTATTCGATTTTTCCAATTTTTTTCTATTGTATTAGCTTTATTATTATTGAATTAAATATTAATTATATATTAAATTGTATTAAACGTATAGTACTGTAATATATATGTATATTTGTGGAAGCTCTTTTGGATTCGCCTGTTAGCTTCCCAAACTAAAAATAAATAAATAAATAAATAAAATAAATACAATAGAGAAATATCAAGACATTTATGTATTTTGGTCCAGATAAGAAGAATTCTAACATTTTCAAAATTGTATACAGGTATCATCTTAAAACGGAATCTCCCTCGTATCCTTTGTCTCTTTCTGACACCACACACCAGCCAGTAATAAAAACGAAGCGTGCCGGGCTGGATCTCCTTAAAAAACCAAACATCATGAACTAGATTATCTTTATCTGCCTACTTCGTTATACCTCAGAGGTACGTGCCGACAGAAGTTAGATAGGGCAACGTCAACAAAAAAAAAAAAAACGAATGTTACGGTAAAAAGCACGCGACGGGAACCCCCAAGGTCCGTCATATCTAAAAAAAAAAAAAGTGAATTGTTAAAAATCACCGTCTGCGCCCAACCTCGTATGTGTGTAGGTATATATGCTTTTTATATGTTGCAAGTCGGTGATGCGGGGTAGTACTTTGAATATGCCATCGCGCAAAAAAATGGCAGATGCAAAACTCCGGGACGTCACTCAAAATTGCCATTTTTATTTACTATTTTTAGAGCACGTGGGTACTCTCTGAACACCGTGCATGCATTTATATGTATCCGCCTAAATGGTCGACTGGTACTATGCCTTTATAATTGTGTTTGTGATGTGTATGGAGAGAAAGACAGGGGCTTCCCTGCTGTTTAATACAATTATGTCTTTATTCCGAGCCGAGTAGGTATACATAACTACAAAAAGATTACTCGTGTAATAGATTTTGCGGTATTCATATGGATGATGATAGGTTTTTTACAATTTATAAGAGAAAAGATGAATATGAGCTGTTATCACATAAACGCTGGATTAAAAAAGTACGAAGATACCAGTAGAATAGTGATGCAAAAAATTGTAAATTTATTTCAAATATTTCAATTTTGCGGAAAACCGATAAGTAACTTGATGAACCATGAATACACAACAAACTTAACAAGAAATTAGCTGACTCCTTTTAAATCTGTTCAAATAG
This sequence comes from Protaetia brevitarsis, assembly GCA_004143645.1. Classification (NCBI taxonomy): domain Eukaryota; kingdom Metazoa; phylum Arthropoda; class Insecta; order Coleoptera; family Scarabaeidae; genus Protaetia; species Protaetia brevitarsis. Next base: position 140,004 of record RXPK01001669.1, on the reverse strand, counting down.
TTTAATATGTTGCATATGATAGTTGGATAGATACACTGTTGAAAATTTTAACACTTTTTTGACTAATTTAATAGTCAGGAGAGGTCCACACTCTTTTCGTGTTATTTTGTCGAGAACTATAGAAAGTTTAAATTTGACGAGCAAAGTAGTCAAGTATTGTCTATTGCTAGGGGTATTTGAACCAACTTGACACGTGGAATTATAAAAATACTTCTAGTCACATTTTATTTGATCTTAGACTAGACAAATTTACTAGCTGTTTAACTAAATGAATGCGATCTATTGGGTGTTTTAACACCATTTTCTAAACAACAACGTCTTTTTAATATGCAACTCCTATTTCTTAGTGCGATAATATTCTCTCTTTAAGACGTTTTCTCAATTATAAAATATGCAAAACCACTCATTCACAAGTTTTTGGTTTCAACTAAACGTACCAATTTTTAAAATGATTTTTTGAGAACCATTTATAAAATTAAGGTGAATGTTTATGCTATTTGATTCAAGTCTAAAACTAATTGCGTAAATAGATGTTCCCAGTACATCTTAAGATGTTGAAATTTTTTATGCCCACTGGAATTAACGTTTAATAACACAGAGTTACACTTTGCAAGTCAGTCACATTTGGTGGTTTGTTTGGATATGTTAATACGGAGAAATCAAACACGAAAACAGATAACACGTGCAATGCAGGTGGTGCGTATAATGCAATACTGTTTAGAATAGGTGGGTTTTCTATATTATCTATCCGAGAGAAAAATTCTGATTGGTTGACGCTTCTGAATGTCTAGAAAAATAGTCAATCCTCATATCTGAACAAAGAATTCACACGAAATTCTAGTAATTTCTGTTGTATTTAAATACGCGTAGTCAATTCGTCTGGCAAAGTTTGGAAAAATCAACACTAAAATATTTGACTAGCACAAAATTAACGCCAACACCGTAATATTTTCAACAGTGTAGTTTTTATTAGACTCTGTGGCTGTATAGTACAGATGGGATACGTCAAAAAATGTAACAGGTATAATACACATACATATGTAAAGAAAATGTATTTCTTTTATTTATACCTATCTTTTTAGCTTTTTGGATACATCCAGTATTTCTAATCTACAGAGAAGCAACATTTAATTCGAATATCAAGTAGTATTAATTTGCTATCATTGAAATCGTCAAAAATTTCTCTTTTGGATTAATACGGAGGACCTATGAGGTCCCATTTTAAAAAAAAAAAGTCACTTTTCATATAAAAACTGTCAAAGTGTACTTTGTTACGTCTTAGTGGACGTATAAAACAAGGGATTGGAACATTTGCAATTTTTTGGTGTTACGTTAATGGCTAGGAAACACTCGCGGCACTGTAGATAGATAAATGAAAATTCAAATTTCTGGTAACCAAGGAAACGAAAACTGAGAAATGATGTTGATGTACGCAAAAAATTACGTATATTCCGAATATGCCAAAACATGCAAGATATTTATTTAATTTTAAAAGCGATCATTTTTCCGGTAAAACCGGAATTGATAAAAGATTGTATAGTTGAAAAAATGCTGTAAATACTGTATTTTATTTTATTAAAAAAAAACATTTGTAAATAATTTGTACGACCGCATCCAATACGTGAAGATTAAACATGTTAAATTTTCTGGTGAAATCGGGCACTACTCGATCTCACTCATTGCCGGTTGTGATGAGTATTTCACAGGGTTCTGTTTTGGGCCCTGTGTTGTTTAATTTGTATATTAATGACATTCTGTTTTTTCTATCAGATATTTACTTAACCATGTATGCCAATGATATCTCCATACTAACAACGAATGATGAGCGAGAATTTATTACAAATACACTGCTTCGTACTCTAATGGAGTGGTTCGCAACAAACAGTCGTTAAGTTTAGAGAAAACGAAATATACGATTTTTCATATCAGACTTGATATGTTTATATAAATAAAGACACCTTTACATTGAATGCAGAGTACCATGATTTTCAGACTAGAGCAAGAGATTACATACACACTGCAGGTTGCACTCTAAATATCACGAGCTTAGGGGTGAAAAGTATCGGGGTTAAAAACACAATCATCTACCTCTGAAAGTGTAATTTGATGCAAACTTTTTCGACTTTCCGCAATGCTTTGCAGAAATTTCTCCTTCGGCATAGTTTCTATAATTTAGATGATTTTTTTCGGTCAGGAACAATAAATAAATCGCGGCTGTGCGCGAAAAAGGAGTCATATTTTTTGAAAAATGGGTTTATGTTAAATTTCAGATGAGTGAGTTATATTCCTGCACCGGACAAAAGGAGGTATGTCAACAATAAATGCTTTTGCAAATACTGAATTAACTACTTGGGAATAAGTCCTAAAAATCAACTATTGATATTACGCAAAAAGGGTTATATTAAAATATCGCCATTTGCATGACCCATTAATAACGAAGATTTGTGATATATGTATATAAAGAAAAATTTAAGGATGAAATACGTTTACACATTTTTAAAAAGTTTTGGGAGATGGGCAATTATAATATAAGAGTTCAGTACATTACTACTTTAATTCAAATTTAAAGAAGACAATTTGCAACAAAAGGCATATGTTTCGACCTGCAGCAATGCTTACCAACTCCTGATTTGCACAGCGGTTTCCATAAGCGCCAATTATGGACGTATAATCTAAAAGTGCATGATTGTGACGACTGCCAGGCTTATTGTTACCTCTGCTAAAGATAGCTAAGAGGGCAGGAAATGAAATAGGATCATGCATTTATAAATATCTAACAAGGTATTTGGATTCAAAAGTCACTCGCATAATTATGTATACGGATTCATGCGGTGGTCAAAATAAAAATTCAATCATGTCAGCTGCATGCTCACTTGCCCGGCCATACGCAAATGGAATGTGACACCGACCATAGTCTAATTGAAAAAAAGAATAAAAATATCTAATATTAAAATTGAACATCCCCATGACTGGGCTCAGCTAATGAGGCAGAGAGAAAATAGAAAACCTTTTCAAGTACATGAGATGGAAAGGACAGATTTTTGTGATTACAATGGTTTGTTTGGTACTTCCTTAACGAATTGACATTTAGGAAATAAATTTAACTGGCGAGAAGTGAGATGGCTTCGATATGAAACAAATATTAGTGGTGTTTCCTATAAAACATCGTTGGATCCAAATGAAAATTTTAAAACCGTAATGGTTGATAAATGAGGAAGGTTAAAAACTGAACTCTTGGTACCAAAACTAGTGTATCTAAGACTAAATCTCATTACAGTAGAAAAGAAGCAACACTCAATTGACACATTACCTTATATTTCAGAATCTCTGTGGAATTTTTATAAGAAATTAAAAACAGAAAAGGACAAGATCGACATTTATCCTGATGCTTCCTCTTCAGAAGAGGATGAAATAATTGGTCATGAAGATTAAGTGATGACAAATATCAGAATTGTTTGTTTCTTACTTTCTTTTTAATAAAAGAGTTAAACCCTTTTTGGTATTCTATTTCATTGCCCGCTATATACTTACCACCCCTAGCGCATAGGTATGCATCAGACCAAATGGAGTTAACTCCGTAAATTTGAAAGCGCATAAAGAGATATGTCGATCAAAAGTCAGTTCCAAAGCATTATTTATATCAGCCATGAAGTATTAATTACTTTACACTATTCATTACTCAGTAATTACTTTGACAGAATTTCTTTCGCTATACGTTCTCCAATTAAAGTAACCTAACGTGCACTTTCAACTGCAGTTCTCCAATTTGCATACTTTTTGACTTAACTCCTTTTTCGCGCGCAGTCGCGAAATAATATCGGTTCAAACTTCATGCTAGCTGTAATTGACACAGCCTCAGTATTTCTATGCTTACACTTATAATAAAACTAGAATTATTCTTCATTTATTTTTCTTTTGTTCGATTTATTGTTTTTTCCTTGTTCTTTTTCTTTTTGGGTGTTATATATTATTGTTCTTTCTTTTTGTTGGTTGTAAGAATGATTGTTCTTTTTATTACTTTAGGTATTTTTTGTCTTGTTAAACACACATGTGTGTCTTGTAACAAAATAAATATTATTATTATTATTAATAAAATGGTTAGTCATTTATCAAACAAAGGTGTATTTACAAATAAAATAATAAAGCGAAGCACATTTCTATTTTATTATTACGTAAAAGATTAAAAAACTAACAATATTTATACGAAACATATATCAAAATATATATTGGTTAAGAAAAGAAGATTTCTTAACAAAAAAAAGTTATAAGAACTTTTTGTTCTAATACACTGCAACGTTTATTTAATCAATTTCTAAAGTATGACGATATTTTAGGACGATACAGGTGTTATTATTCCGTCCTCACTTAAACCCCATTAAACTTTGCCGCAATACACCATCGACCATCATAATACATAATTGCCGAAGAAGAACCCTTTGAGCGCGGCCGGCGACCATTGTTGCCCGTTTATGACATTTTGCAACATGCTCAATGGATTATGACGGGTCCTCATTTTACGCTTGTTAACCCTATACACTCGACGGGACGTAACCCGTTGCGGTGTGGCAAATAAAGGGGTTGAGACCGTTCCGTACCTCGGTAATTACCAAGGACGGGGTTCGCATTGCCGAAGAAAGATCACCGTTATAATTCGTACTATGGAAAATAATAAAACTTTCGTTACCATCATCTGTGCATGGGCGAATTTGGACGAGGTATGTGTGTTAATTAGCGCCGATAGGAATGAAAAGCTGTGATATGTGTAAAGTAACGATACGAACTGACATGCTTGACAGGTGTTCATGCAAGATTTGCCTTGTGTATTCCATATAATACGAAAAATATGTCGTCGAAGACACAGGGAAAAGGGAGGGAGCAGAAAGTCACCCGCATATGTTTCCGGATATCTTTAAAAGTAAAATATACCCTATAGTTTCGTTAAAGATCACGGAAGAATGTACCCTAGGGATATTTACTAGAAAATGAAAGGAAACAAGAGGGATCGTAGGGTAGATGCATCACACATTCAAGGAATATATTTTTTTTTAATATATTGAAATTATCGTTTGATGATTACTGCTTCGGATTTGAATGAAATTACACATGCAAAAGTTAAGCATAATAATTGTAATATAGTTCCTAAAAATCTCACTGATCGACAGTATAAAACTTTACAATGCTCTGCCAAACACCCGGTTTAACAGCATGTGTAATTTCGATTTCGTGCTAATAAATAACAAAATATATCGTTTTACCTTGCAAAAAATGTTGGATACATTTTTATTGATACACATATTAATAATCGGCAATTGGAGCCCTTTGAATTGGTAACCCTTCTACGTTTAACTTTGAAAGCTACACACTAAAAAATTTGGGTGATTTTTTTTTGGTAAAAAATCAGGTTTTTTTTGATAATGTTCCGCATTGAATGGGGGTAAACGTACAGAAGCTTAAGGAAAATGTCGAAATGTTACAAATTTGCCCATAATACAAATATTTTACGTGAATATTATAGAAAAATTTCTGTTTCTTAGAAAAGAATCTCTAACATTGTAGTATTACCAAGAAAAAATATTAATATCTCTTAGGAAACCGTTAATTTTTTTTACAATTTGGAAAATTACAGTCATGACTAGAGACCGGATTATATGCAAAGAAAAACTGGAATATATGCGCATATTGCGCATATATATGCATCGATTTTTGAGAAAATATGCATAAACCTGGGGCATATATGCAAAAAAATCGCGATAATATGCAAAATTTTTACATAAAATAAATAAGAGCAGAAATTTAAACATTAACTTTATTGCACAAAATTTTTTCACAACATATTTTTAAAACAATTTATAATTAAATGTTTTTCAAAATTATAAAATACATATGTTTCGAAATAGAAAAGCTTCTTTCAGCATCCACAGATGTAATTGGTGCATTTTTTAACTTTGCAATACATTCTAAACTAAAATTAAAGTCGAAATCGTTTGCTGTTCCACCTTCCAAAATTTTCTTAACTTTCTTCAATTTCAAATACCCCGCATTTTTATTTATCACTTTTTTTAAATTTATCGTATATAGAATTACCTATTGTATTACCCTTAGCCTTCTTACATAGTATATAAAATTCGTCTACTATTTCGACTAATTCCGGGAGCGACATCCCTTGCGTTTCTAGTTTACGAATAGAACTTGAAACAAAGCTATAATTTGACTTAATATATAAAAGTTAGCAATTCTGTTGATGTTACTATCTTTTTACAGTTTTCTAGAGCAATGCAGTCAGCAGTGATTTCAAGAATTACATTTTTTATTCCTTCAAAATTATCGGCGAAAAAAATTGCAGCCTCTAACCATGTACCCCATCTCGTAATAATCGGTTCAGGAGGCAACTTACCACCGGGAAGTCGCACCTTATAAAATTGGATTCGTAAAGGTGCTTTTAAAAATACTTTTTTGACATTGCTAATTAAATCAATTTAATTAATCAAAAGGAATTGATTCCTAATGTCTTCGGCTACACGATTGAACCCATGAGCTAAACAAGTGGTATGAATAATGTCACTATAAAAAAATTTTAAATTTTGCGCGGCGTTTATCATGTATGGTGCAGCGTCGGACAAGATTAGTAAAATTTTTCACAAGGTATACTTCCAGATAAAAAGAAATTTGATAAACCTTCTTGAACGAATTGGGCAATTGTCAGATTATTTGTTTTTTGAAGTTCTTTACAATAAATTAAATATGATTTACCTACAATATCTTCATGAAGAATTCCTATTAACAAATGGGCAATATAACGGCCACACTTATCCGTACTTTCATTTACCATGATATAAATAAAATTATTCCCTACCAATTGTTAAATTTCTGCTATTGTTTGCTGGTAACAAGATGTGACATAATTTTTTTCGTAAGGTACTTTCGTCAGGTATATTATGTTTGCAATATTTTTGCAGAAGTGATTTCAAATTAACATTATTTAATCTTGCTAATGGTATGTTAGACGGAATTAATGCGTTACACAGATCGGTATTATATTCTTCTTGTTCTGAGTTTCGTGAAGTTGATGCTACACATTGACGTATAGATTGCTGCACACATGCGGATCACTTTAGTTTCTCACATTTTCCAATATGTGATGGAGTTTTAGCGTGTTGATCAATCAGGTATTTTCTCTCGGAAGACATCTACAACAACAATTGTCATTTTATATCAAAAGTTAAAGAATTGAAAAACAATTGTAAAGCTTTTAGTAAAACTACACTTACCAGTTTACTGCAGGCTCGACAAAATATTTTGTCGCCATCCTTTACCAGTTCAGGATATAGCTTAATCCATAAAGAAATTTTGTTCGCTATACTCATTGTATGTACGGACAGTATTTAAAAACGTAACACAATTACATGCTGTTTCGCTCAAAGATATTCAATAAATGAATACGTAATTATCACACCCCTTCTGCTAGGCGAAATTAAGCACGTGCAGTTCTTGGAAAAAGGTGTTAGAGGAACCTATGTAAAAGATTTATCGTTCTGAGAATTGTCGGTTGTCGAACTACATTAGGAATTACTAGGAATTTTTACTAATAGAAAGGATAAGAAAAAGCTTAAATATGCAATATATGCAACTTTTGTAAAAATATACATAGAAATGCCTAAATATGCAATATATGCAATCACTAATTAGCGCTAATTATCTTCAATTAGTATAATACGTCTACATATAGACTATAATTAAAGATATGCAAAAAATAAAATATATACACTTTGAATATAATCCGGTCTCTAGTCACGACTATAATAATTGTCAAGTGATAAGGAAATAAGCAAGCCGCCCATACGTTTTAACTTAGAATGTTCTGGTTACAGATTACAAATTATTAGTAGGTGGTATTAATTCATATTAGAAAATCTATCTGTTGTTCTTTTAATGCTTTAAAGTCTGTTACGCACTCCGCTATAATTTGAACATGGAATATCCCAAACAACTTGCATGCGCGTTGGAATTAATTCAGCATTATCTGTTAAAAACTCACTTACACGCTAACAAAATTAGGTAATTTTTCTTGGCAAAAATCACTTTTTTGGATAATTTTCCACATTCAACCAGGGTAAATGTATAAAATGTTTTACATGAATATTAATGGAAAAAATTCTGTTTCTCAGAAAAAATCTTTAACATTATAATATTACTAAGAAAAATATTAATATCTCTTAAGAAAAGCTTGACATTTCTTACAATTTGTAAAATTACAGTTAAAAATAATATCGTTTATTCAAATAAATTACCTTAACAGCAAAAAAAAAAAATATTTCTTGGATCTAATACGATAAATATCAAGTATTTACGATTTTCTTAAAGAAACTGTTTATTTCATACAAAGTCGGTACAGTTACAGATAAAGTAGTAGTAGAAAACTGTATTACAAAATTGTAAATCATCATATCATGATGTTCTCAACATATAATAGCAAAGTTTTCTGACCTGTGATTTTATAGAGAAGTCGTTTTATACTTTGTTTTAGCCAATGATTAGAGAAACTCAAAAATGTAAAAATATACCGGGTGTCCTATTTAAAAAAATACATGCTAAAGTCGTATCTTAGCAACTAACCGCTCTTTTGTTTTTTATGCCATAGCACGAAATGCAGGTGGGAAAGTACATAAACTTTCTCTATTTAACCGACTCTGTATCTCCAAAAATAAAAAGTTAGCTATTGTAGAATGTTCCCGTGAACACATTGTATATTGGAAGGAGCTGCAACATAGAAGTACTTTTATCAACAAAAACAACAACGAGCATACACTTAATTTAAGAAATCCACAAATTCATTCTATCAAGCATCATCTGAAGTCAACAGCGGAAAAAATAAATGTGTTAAGAATTCAAATATATAACCATCTATCTAACAGTTGGAAAACTTTGCTTTCATGCAATTATATAAGAATTTTTTTGAATTCAATAGCGTTTAGCTTTTTTTTTTAATTAACATCTAAGCATATTCTACATTATTCAGGCTAGCTTGTGATTAATGAATTTTTGTATTTTTGTGAGGCATTTCATACTTTTTCTTAATGATAGTGCATAAACGCACTAATCACATTGACAGTTTGTATGTCACTAAAATGTGTGCAAAAAGTATTTAAAAAAAATATTTATTACACCTAAGTTAAAAAGATAACAGTACTGATACAGTGATACTGAAAATATCCATTATTTTGAAGACACAGTCGAACTGTACGCTTCATGTTCTCAAAGCCATTAAATCTGAGTCTTTTGGATTTCCGCCATGGAACTGTTACACTCTTCAAACATCTTAATGCTTTAAACCCTTTTTCAATGAAGTTTGTAATCTTTGTATACCTATCCTCCTTTCTAAATAAACCACCTATTTAAACAATTAACCAAGATATGGCGTCCAAAATTGAATTTAATGGAACTTTCCTAATTTGAAACAAGTGATTCCTTTATGTATATACTTATATAAAAACAATCCTAAATTTGATCACCTGTAGAGGAAGCATCAATATCGCCGAGTGGACAGAGCAGATAAGAGATAACGGCGTGGAAGAACGAAAGCGAAACAAAAGAAAAGAACAGGTGCCTGTCGAATAGTTTATCGCTGAACCAAATTTTAATTTTTAACAGCTTTTCCCTTTTCATTCCGATATACGGTCGTATACCTAACCTATATCTCTATATCTATAGATATTAAGTAGGTGGTGCCGCAGAACTATTAGAAGGTGTGATTTATTAACCGCTATACTAGGCTCAAATACGATTTCTGAGTCCGTACCGACAGCTTTCAATAGGTGCTTCTATTAGCTTTTTTTCCTATTACGATGAAGTGGAATTTTTAGATGTTAATAACATTTTGGTTTAGGGACAGTGTACACAACTTAAGAAATAATTACAATAGTATTATTTACTATAATAATAATAATTGAAAATATGAGTGGATGAGGGTGCTATGTCGCATTTTAAAAACTGTATTTTTGTGCATGAATCAAGATGTTTTGTACCCATCCTTCACATAGCACCATCGAAAATTCCAGAAATTCAAGAACACTCGAGTCTTGTGAATGTATGAAGGGGTTATGTTACACTACTTTTGAGAAAAATTACATAAAAAAACTTGATTTCTGAAAAAGTTTGATTTTGTAACATAACACCTTCATCCACTCGTGTCTTCAATTCTTTATTAACCATTTGACTGCAAAGATATAAGCTTCGTCAATAAAATAGGTACATCAATAAAAAAAGAAATTAATAAAAATACAATTAGTACACACATACACAAATACAAAACTCAGTAGAGCAGTCTGAAGATACCAAGCAATCACACAGTCCTAATCTAGATACTCATCAGAGATGTCATAAAAACAATTCTGGAGAAAATAATCTTTCGCAGCTCTTTTAAATTGAGACAATGACCTGATGTCTGACGGTAATTTATTAAATATTTTAATGCAAATATACCTTGGACCTCTTTACACATACAAAGCTGTTCTACGAGTTGGAATTGAATAATTCTTTTTATTTCTAGTGTCATACGTGGTGTTTATGTCTTCATGTAAAGTGAAGTAAGAATGGCGCTTTTTTGCAAACATAGCACATTCATATAAGAATAACGAAAGCAATGACATTAAACCATTGGCCACAGGTAGGCAGGAGGTAGTCCTATTCAGATGAAACATAGTACGAACAATTCGTTTTTGGTTAATAAAACAACGTAAAAAGTGAGATGACTGACCTCAGAATATAATACCATACCTCAGCCTAGATGGCGCATGGTAAAACATCAGTAACGTTTCAATATTAACGCAACACCTGAGTTTGAACAAAGTGTAATTCAGCGAGCACAGCTTAGAACAAAGGGCCGACAAATGCTCCTCCCAGGATGAAAAAGCATGCATCTGGCAGCCCAAAAACTTAGTATGTGTCACTACAGGAATGGATTCACCGTGTAAACGAACTAATGGTGACATAATATCAATTTGGCCCCTTTTGTAAGAGGCAGTAATACAGTTTTAGATTTATTAATAATTAAATTATTACGATCACACAACGAAAACGTATTACTAGCGTAAGTAGGGTCGGCGTAAGACACATCCTTATCACTATGACTCGATACTATAACTGTAGTATCATCGGCAAATTGGTATAAATCTTTTTTTGAAAAAGAATGATGGAGGACATTCACGAACAATACGAATAAAAGGGGGCCCAAGACGGATCTCTACGGCACGCCCTGCAAAATCTCAACAGCAGAGGAGTAAGCGGTCTTGTCATTACATCCAAAAAATGCCGAATATTCATCTGAAAAACATAACTCCTCACATCAGAATCGTCACTACTAAAATTTATACAATTAATCAGCTGCGCGTGGTGGTCACACACACCAGCCTCCAAAACCGTAGTTGTGTAGCGCTCAGCATCAAGATTAGTCAATCATTATCAACAAGAGTACTAGAATGAGCTGTAACTCTAGTAGGAACATTAATTGTGAAATTAAGACCATAAGGCAGTACAATGTCACTAAAACGACTAGAGATAAAATCACTCTTAGAAATATCAATATTGAAGTCGCCAATAATAAATATAATTTCATACTGACAAACTAATCTATCTAAAACATCGATATAATTATCAAAAAAGCCTTGACATCTGATCCAGGGAATCTATAGACCGTGATGAGAATACAAGTCTGATTACACATTTTAAATTGAACAATACAATATTCGATATTCTGTCAGTACGAGGTACATCAATTCTCTTCCAACAATTTCGAAACTATACCTCTATATACAGGACATTTCAATTGAAACAATCCACAATTGGCAGGTTTCAGAATTTTATATAAATTACAGCAGGTAAAGAGTTTTTTGAGGTGGCTCGTTTTCAATTAAAATGACGAGGTATATTATTTTCCATCTAAATGACTTTAACACAACACAATATCATGTTATAAAAACGAGTTCGCACTATTGAAAAGGCATATCTGCAGGGACATTTCAACCACAATGCAATTTTAAACACATCCCCATGCACTGAAGCATGCAACATGTATATAGCACATGTGTGTGTGTGTATCTATACACAAATACAGGTCAAAAGATAAAGGAAGGGTTATAGGTGGAACCTGTACAACTCACCCATTGTATTCGTTGGACTACCTGCTCGCAAAACCCTATCACGGAAAAGGATTACCGTGTACCTACTGATCATTACGCACTCATATAAAGGTTGGCCCAAAATCGCTTTGTATACATGGATGATAAATGTGTTTGTAATCGATAACAAAAAGGGGTACCTTTTTTGTAGGTTGCTACAGTATTATTTACTGCGATGTTGTGCAAAGTTTGTTAGTTTTTTCTTTTTTCCTTTCTGTGGTCATTGTATATTAATACAAAAATATTTAAAAATCTACTCGCTGCAGAACTATACTTACCTACACATATTATTTGCGGTTCGGAACTCTTTAATTATTTTCACAATTTATTCATGATTCTATTTAACCGATATTTCCCAGAAAAGTGTATAAAATCCAGTCATGGCCCTAAAAAAGTATCTAAATTCGATCAAGACATTAAAAATGTTAAAAACAATCTTGACGTGTGGGCATGTGTTGCACATACAATTAAAAGTAAACAAAGCTACTAATTTATCTACCTCTGAGCTGACTTGAAAATTAATGGAAAACACGTTGGATTTATTTAAAGATAATTATCTATAAATGATTAATATAAATTGAAAGGGTTTTGCGTAAGGGTTAATTTCGCATAAGCAAAGATACAGGCTCCTCTTTAAAAAAAAATCAAGTCTGTATAGTCAAAAAATATTTTTAGGTTATACAGCATTGAATTCTGTAAAACTTTCTTATAAGAGACTTTTTCCTAAAATCAAAAATAGAGCTGTAATCAAAGACCCAGTCCTGGATGGAACACCCTGTACATTGCAATATGTGCATTCCAATCGGAATTAACATATAAAGTGTTCGTTTCCCCAGTAACCAACTATATTTATTTCATATTTTATAAATATTTAAAAAATATTAAATCTTTCTTGAATATTAGTTATGTTAATATAATATGCATAAAATATATTATAGAAAATATATTAGGAAAACATTTAAAAAATATATATGTTATGTAGCATTAATAATATTTTAATGCAAATGTTTTCTCATTATATTTTTGATAACTCTGCAAGAATATTTTGCTTTGTATTTCTGTAAATATTTATTTCATATAAAAAAAATTTTTGCTTTTGTACATTTTGTGCGTAGGGCGAATAATATAAAATGGGTAAAATATGCATACATATTAAGTAGGTATGTACCTATTTAAAATGATAGTTTAAAGATTAAATTAAATATATATCTAATATGATTTAATTAGCATCTAAGTTGAGCTCTGTAACTTTTCTATTAATATATCTGCGTTTTGTATTATATTATTTGTAATATTTGTAAATTGCGAACGTCAACACAACACCTCTATTCATTACGGTGCCGGTGTTATATGATTTAGTATTGTTTATGCGTCTATGGATTAGGAACATAGAATAGCACGTGCTTATCATGAACATTTTCATTCGTTTGTCCGTTACATGTTACAGTTTATAATAGTATACGATTAGGGCAGATTAGGGTTAACTGTGTAATTAATTGTTACGGGATGTGTTTTAGTTTTTGTGGTGACTACGAGGTAAGCAAAACTTTGAACATGTCATGGCATTTATAAGATAATTGGAATGCTCAATATTGCTATGTACAGAAATCGTTTAATAATATAAATTGTAGGAATTTTATGCATCATATATGTACTGCATCTACCAGATAAATTGCTAGTTGATTTGCTTAAGATTCATCTCGGTAGATAAGCGTCATAACCTCAATAGAGGTTAGAATACGTTGTATTGTTTTATTGTTTGTACGTAGAATGTTTTCAAATATTATGAAATAAAGTAAAAATAAGTATCGTAAGTATTAGAATGTAGCTACCACACTTCAATTATTGTAAATGCTCCAAATGTATTAGTAGGTGTTGATAATGTTGTACGATGTTTTATTCATGATATGATCTAATACAATTGGCATTGTCTTAGAGGCCACAAGGAAACGCCATGAGAGCGCCACTACCGAAGATATGAAAAAAGCCATAGGATTGTACCTGGCACCAGCCAAGGCTAGACTTAAGAATGAGTCTTTTTCATTTTTATTGGCTTATTCAAATAAAATGATAATAAATACGTTTGTTTTTTTTATTTAGAACACTTCAATTAAAAAATAGTGATTAATTTGATAAACCTTCAGTATGCCTTAAAAGATGCCAGAATTATTGATTATTAACTTGTATGGTGAGTGTGAAAAGCAATTTCTTGCCTTTTAGACAACTCTATGTATGTTTCAACTTTTCGTTATCGACGTTATACATTCTAAATAACCAACAACAATTTTAGTTTATTTTGACAAATTAAATAGATTGCATAAAAAATCTCAATTTTCATATAAATATTTTAGAAAAAATATTGAGCTTACCTTAATTTTAAAATATGGAATAAATATTTTAATTGAATATTTTATCTATATTTAGAAAAAAATATGAAAAATATATTCAAAAACCTTTCACGAAAAATATTTATAAAATATATTTTTAAAAATATCTATGTAATATTTCTGGTTGTTAGGGTTGCTTTCGTGAATATGTATTTTTTCGCCTATAAGAGCAATAGTCTAGTGGCGCACTTCCGGCTATCTAAAATGGCTGTAAATGTACAGGCATTTCCTTTAGCGTGAGCATAGAAACTATACGATAAGTACAACATTCGCTTTTTTCTCCTTTATAGTAATCATCATTACTACCTTGTCCTCTACACCTTCCAGCAGCTCCTGAAACCTAATTCAGTAACGACACATCGCTTTCCCTTTCATCTTCGGCGGATCCATTTCGCGTAACTCGGAGACCCGAACGCCTCAGGAAGGAAAAAAAAAAATCCCCCCTAAAAGGGTTCATTAATTTTATAAGGAAGACGAGTCGGTAGAGAGAGCCTGTTTCGCGATATCGATCACGGCTAATGGAAGCCTGTCGTAGCACGGCTCATAATACGCTAAAAGCTGATAAATAATTTCGCGACTTTTAAAACGAACGTGCCCCAACCCCCTCACTTTTTCTTTTTACCCTCTCTCACCTCGCCTTGCCCACACTATCGCCCGAGGAAGGAAGACGGGAGAGATTTTTGCGAGGAGGAAGAAAAAAATTCGCGACCTCCCTAGGAACGCCATTATCATTGGAACGGGGATATAAGTGAGTTGATGCTCCTTTTGTGTCCTTGGGCATTATACCGGAAGCTGTTTATGCATGATTCACGACAAGGAGTTCTACATACGTACGTGAAATGGGTGGGAGTAAGGGAAAGTGCGAAATTGCGTTCGCATAAAGTAAATGCAAAGAAAAAGGTAAATAGTTCCTGTAGGAAGCGGATTTAAGTACCTAAATAGGAAACATTCGTGGCATTGAAGTCTGATGATATTATTTAAATAGATTATTAATTCTTAAAAAGAAGCAAGTGGGCAAAATAAAGTGTGTCAGGGATTCTAAATTATAAAGGCGGAACTGTAAACATTCGATACCGTATTGGAAACAGATTTGCCCTCTTGCTTTAAGAAATGTCATTCAACAATTCTCTAAATTCATTCTCCAGAAAGTGTAGAGAATGTGTTCCTGTGAGATACCATAAATATCGTGCGGATTTAAAAGTGTTTTCTCATTCTACATATCTATATCATTGTGTAATACAGATAATAAAAGTTAAATGTGACATAGTTACAACAATCTAAGTAAATGGGACGAGGTGGTGAGGGATGCTGCAGATTTGCACATTCCAGTTACATGCGGAACAAATGTTAATTCTGAGTCAAATAAAACTCCCAGATCAATAATGGTCTATCATCAGTGACTGTAGTAGAACATCATTTACCTTATAACGTCATCGTGAAACATCTGGCAATGTTCAGTTTAAGCCCATTATTATTACACCAGTTGGAAATTAAGTTAAGATTATGCTGAAATAATTTCGCACTATTTTCATTAGTGGTGACAGTATATATTTTCAAATTATCGGCATAAGCTAATTCAGGGCAAGTTAATGAAGTTAACAGACCATCTATGTATAGTAAAAAGAGCAGAGGACCCAAATTTGACTCCCGTGACACACCTGAAGCAATAACATAATCACATGATTGATAGCCGTTATAGGAAACACATGCGGTTCTGTTTTCTAAGTACGACCTCAATAAGTGCCATAAAGGAAGTCGAGGAACCAAAAGCATCAAGTTTGACTAATAGAACAGAATGGCTGATGGTATCAAAAGCACGAGTCAAATCGGTGTACACAACATCAACCTGGCCGCGGTTATCCAGATGCTCACTGATATATTGCGTAATCGTAAGCAGATTGATGACGGAAACAATATATAGAAAGCAAGTTGACAAGTTCAAATGTGTAACGCAAGAAAAATATAAGCTTCTATTCATTTTTTTAAAGTAACAGTAAAATATTAATATTTAAGTATGTATACAAAATCTACATTTTAAGTCGACAGTAATGGTTACCCCCTTAAAATGTAGAAAAACTACGATATTACGGGTGTAACAATTTGTTTCTTTTGCCAAGACTGTTTACCAGTTATACAAACTGTTTCAAAGTGAATGACGTCTAGGCGGTGCTGAATTTCT
This sequence comes from Protaetia brevitarsis, assembly GCA_004143645.1. Classification (NCBI taxonomy): domain Eukaryota; kingdom Metazoa; phylum Arthropoda; class Insecta; order Coleoptera; family Scarabaeidae; genus Protaetia; species Protaetia brevitarsis. Next base: position 123,265 of record RXPK01001669.1, on the reverse strand, counting down.
CCTATAAATTATGATATTCCGCTTTCTTGAAATGAGGACATAGATTAAATAGTATATAGGTTATATCCACCTGTCACTGTCAAAATTTATCGTGAAGCGATGAGTGATGAAATTAATAACAAATGCAATTGGATTATTAATTCATAATATAGGATATTAATCAAGGTACAAGGCTTAAGGTACATAACTTTATTTGTAGAAATTTTATTTACAACAAGTGTTCAAAATGGTCACCATTCTGTTGAACGCGTAATGTAATACATTTGTATAATCCATGGTTCTTGACAGTGGTTAAAATTGTCTAAATTATTAAAACAAGTTAATAAATACATTAGAAAAATAAACGTAAAAAGTTAAGTTAGTTTAATACTTACAATTGTAAAGGCATTTGAAGATATGCGAATACAAGACGTACAAGATACAAGGTGTTCCGCGTGTTTCTAGATATTTTCTAAGTTAAATTGATTAAAATTTGTTAATCTGTTCAGTGAATGCAACAGTGAGTTTTGTGTATTTGAACCGCTTTTATATTTTGTGCAACTTATTCTTTTTATATTGAGAATAAATAGTATTTTATACCTCAACGAAAGATAATATTTCTTACGCGTTTATAAGTAAGTTTTTATCTTCGATTTATTTAAAAAGTTGATACTTTTTTAAAATGTAGTAGTTGTCCCGAATGAATTAATAATTTAGCTGACCTGAGGATGTCCATGATTGGATGAAACCGGTTGTCGTCAATAAAAGAATTTGTGAGAAATTCGACCACTTACTTTCATTTCCCTATTAATACATTTGGTGTTATTTCATTACATTTATTTGTAATTGAAGACACCAGTGGATGAAAATGCTATGTCGCATTTTTGAAAAACTGTCTTTTTTGCATGAATGAAGATGTTATGTACTCATCTTTCACATAGCACCATCGAAAATTCCAGAAATTCAAGAACACTCGAGTTTTGTGAACGTATGAAGGGGTTATGTTACATTACTTTTGAGTTTGAAGATGGAAGAACCTTAATTTATGCAAAACTTAGATTTTGTAACATAACACCCTCATCCACTCGTGTCTTCAATTCTATTCAATAGCTCATTAATGTTATTAATTCTTGTCTTATATACTTAATTTTTTAGCAATTCGAAAATAGAAAAATTTAATGGTGTAAGATCTGGTGATCACGCTGGCCAAACACCTTTGCTAATAGCGCTAAATTGCCGCGAGTTGTATGTGCAGTAGCCCCATCTTGCTGGAAGAAACCCCATTGAATTGGTCCTGGTTACAATTGATTTAAAAATGGTATTAATAACTGTTCTCGGTATCGTTGGCTGTTAATGTTATTGTGGAAAAATATTGGTCTTATTATGCTGCGACGAGATACAGCTAACCATATTCCAACTTTAATAGGATTTTGTTTATTTACAAACCCGCTTATGAAACCATGCTTCATCAGTAAAAAAAAAAAAACTTTAGATCGAGAATTTCGTTATTATTTAAATTTTCTTGAAAGTGACGTTGCAATAATTTATTCTACTAGCGTGATCTCTAGGTAAGATCTGATGAACAACTGATACTTTCTATGGAAATATATGTAAAAGACGCTTCAAAATTCTATGAACGGTGCTAGAAAATACATTCGTTTGAAGTGATAAACGACGAATTGATAAATGTGGGATTTCGCCAACAAGAATTTTCTACATGGTTAACAATATTTTGCTGCATACGTGGTCCACGAGAACGTTTGCCTTTTAAAGCAGTTCCTGTAGTCCGAAACTCCTCCACCACTTAGCGAATATGCGATATTAGGAACTACATTGAACACTTTTAATAACCTACCTGACTATCTGTTCCTTTGTTATATACACTATGAAAAAACTTATTCCATTCTGTAGAAAAGATAATCACCTACCCTATTATAGGAAGCGTAAGGGTTAACGAGACTCAAATATAAAGTAAAGAAAAAACTTCCGGATTGCTGACGTCGATGATAATAAAACATAAATAGGTACACTTAAAAGGCACCCCTATCAAATTCAGTTTGAAAAAAAAAACACACCGTAAACTGAAGACTATAGACGTGTGAGGGACACCAAAGGGAAAATTTACCCCTTTTTTACCTGGTCGCGTGCCCACTATAAAACCGGCCCTAATAAGCGGTTAACCCCTAATAACTTAATAAATAAAAAAAGGAGAAGCCGTTTTTTGGACACCCGTGCCTCATAATGCAATGCCGCGGGTTCCAATAACCCTTACCGTCCTGTGGGTTTATAGCGAGACACACTTTTTTAAGGCTGTTTTTTTCTACCTGAGCAGCACGCGCTCGTCTATCGAAAGCGAGCGGAAGAAGAAGCCCAGAGGATGTAGAGGATGTAAAGGGTGCGCCGCGATTAGATTATAACGAAAAAAAAAACTACTCATTATAAACAGAGAGAGGGTAGAATAAGTTGATCGATGAGGGATGAAGAATGTACTCGTGTTGACAAGCTGTTTTACATTTTTTTTTTTTTATTTATTAGATAGATGGGGGTAATTTAGTTTAAGAAAAAGTGGAAATTTATTGAGGGTATTGCATAGGTGATAACTTTGTGTGATATCAATTCATATAGGTTTAATCACAGTAAAAAAAAAATAGGTAGTTTTTCTTGGTAAAAATTACTTTTTTTGATAATTTTCCGCACTGAATGGAGATAAATGTAGAGAAACCTAAGGAAAATGTAGAAATGATAGGAATTCTTCCTTAATACAAGTATTTTAGGAGAATTTCTGTTTCTAGAAAAAAAAAATCTCTAACATTGTAGTATTATCAAGAAAAATATTAATATCTCTTAGGAAAAACTTAAAATCTCTTACAATTTGGAAAATTGCAGTGATAAATACAGTAATTTTCAAGTGATAAGGAAATGAGCAAGCCGCCCATATGTTTTAACTTAGAATGTTCTGGTTCTTCAAATCAGACGTGGGCAGAAATGACATGATGTTCGGCCACACGTGGTTCTGTTTTCTTGTTATTTTAGAACTATTATACTGATTATTATGGTGGTATTAATTCATATTAGAAAATTTGTTTGTTGTTCTTTTAATGCTATAAGTCTGTTACGCACTCTGCTACAATTTGAACATGGAATATCCGAAAAAACTTGCATGCACGTTGTAATTAATTCAGCATTATCTGTTAAAAACTCACCTATATGCACTAAAAAATTTAGGTAATTTTTCTTGGCAAAAATAACTTTTTTTTTGATAATTTTCCGCATTCAATGGGGGTAAATGTCTAAAATGTTTTATATGAATATTAATGGAAAAAATTCTGTTTCTTAGAAAAAGGAAATCTTTAATATTGTAATATTACTAAGAAAAATATTAGTATATCTCAAGAAAAATTTAACATTTCTTACAATTTGGAAAATTACAGTAAAAAAATAATATCTTTTATTCAAATAAATTACCTTAACAGCAAAAAAGTATATACTTACGATTTTCTTAAAGAAACTATTAATTTTATACAAAGTCGGTACAGTTACAAATAAATAGTAGTAGATTTACGTCAAAATTGTATTACAAAACCATAAATCATTACGTCATGATGTTCTAAACATATAATAGCAAAGACTTTTGGCCTGCAGTAGCAAATACGTTAAACATATTCTACAAGTACAAAAATTACCGTGTAGATGGCGGTTCTCCTATTTCATTCACTACAGTAAACTCTTCTATACTCGATATAAGATATCTACATGGCAGACATAGTTTCAAATATTTATTACTTGCCACATAAATATTTCTTAGAAACTGTTGTCACAACAGTGGCCCGATTGCATACGGTGACCCTTGATTTTTGCGAATTTACCGCCAATAGTGGAGAAGCAACGGGTAACTAACATGCAGTTGTTTTGAGTGAGCATTAAAAATTTTCATATTTTGTTTTGTTTTATGCATTAAATTCTAATTAAATACACTACACCGGGGCATTTTTTTTCAACGACATTTTCCTTTTTGTTAGGAAAAAAAATCAGAAATCAAAACAAAAGCGTGTTTTTTTTTGTTCTTTATTGTATTTTCTTGCTCTGTAGAGTTACTGGGCGAAATAAAGGCTATTTATTATTCTAACTATTATTTATTATTATGAAATATACTGAACTTTTCTTTGTAATTTGACTTTTAAACAAGTAAAACGTCTATGGAAATTATCACTCGTTTTGAAATTTTACTATGAATATTCCAGGTTACATGAAAAAACCTTCGAAAAATTACTTACAGTTACAAATATTACCTACTTCTAAAAGTAAAATAGTTTTAATGGGTTAAAATGGTTTTAGGGCCACAAAATTGCCCTACGATTTCCTCTAAGATTTTGTAGAGGAATTTTGCCATTTTTTTACATAATTATAATTTGCGACTTTGATATAGTAATTTCACTACGGTAAGGCTTAAATTTGCAGATGGCTAATTTCCGTTTCAGTCATCATCAGCACGTAGTTGTGGCGAGGACAGGACTGGTAAATTCTTTCTTAAGTAATAGATTTCAGTTTGTTGGTATTGGCATATTTTACACTATAAATATATATATGTCTATTTAGATATCCTGCAAGGCTCTCTGTTGGGTCCTGTACTGTTTTCACTCTAATGACGTCTTTTGCATGCGGATATACATTTCTTATCTCTGATGAAAACAAGAATGATATGCAATTTAAAGGTTCAATCGCAACTGATTTGTTGACAGTGACGGGTATTAATACAAATTTGTTGCATTTGAATGCAGGTAAAATTCAGGTGATCGAAATAATAAGCAGGAGAACTGTACTACTATAGAAGTGACTATTGGTTCTGAAGTACTCAATAACGTCGACGATTGCCAGTTTCTGGATTTGACTATAAATAAACATTAAAACTGAAGATGCCATTGAAGTACTTTGACTTTCTTTTTCCCCATGAGTGGGTGTAACCCGAGAAATGCAACTCGGCCAGAGCAGTACTTTAATTACTAAATCACATTAAATTAGTTATTTAATTTGATGTGATTATTAAATTTGTTATTTGTTTAAACATTTAATATTATCAAACCAGTTAGTTTCAATTTATCATGCCTTAGTTGGTTTTGGGATTGTAAATATGTTTATGAGGTATGTCAACTGAGCGAATGAAATAAATTAGCAAATAACTTGTATTATAAGAATACAGAATTATATCTAATATTCGCACACAATTTTGCGTAAACGATAAGAATCCATTCACATTTAAATTAAAACTAAATCAATCAAACTAAAACAAGAATGCAAAAATCGAAAATATAATAATCAACTTCTATTCAATAGTTATTTAAAAGTATCTACGGTTTTTTTTTCTTGATTTATCGAAAACTTCTCTTGCATCATACTTTTATTTGGTATGTGGTAGTAATCCTGACATTCAAACTGATATAGGTAAGACTGCCAATAATACGAGCGTGATTTTCGGCCGTATTCATGGATTTGAAGGATACACCGTCTGCGAATTGTCACCCTAAAATGCGTTAATTTGTGCAGACTATAGCTTGCGTAAAAGCGTTCCGAATGGGTGTGATGTATTCGGAAATTATCGCGTTAGAAATTATATTATGCGTCTTTATTTTGTACGTGAACATGTGTACAGAAGCTATTTTTCCATTTTAGTGCGGTTGGGTGTTATTGTTGCAGAAGAGAGCGGGTCTTGTAGCTGCGCTTTTGTATGAAGTGCGTGGGATGGTTGTTAATGATGCAAACAGATGTTTTTTTTTGGAGATTCTTTTATATTATATTTTGCGTATTTGGTTGCAAAACCTATTGGTACAAAACTATGAAGGAGTAGCATTTATTGAATTTGCAAATATTTTATTTAACTAGTTAATATTCCTACCAAAAAGACATTCGTTACTATGGTCATTATCACACATTGTTATGTGCATTTTCTTATTAAGTATATATACGAATTTCTCCGTATAATATATTAGGTTGACCAGTAGCACTGAAGATCCGTGGTAAGGTGAAACATATGTATACTAACATCAACCGAGTGTTACATACGTTTTTAATATGAACTAATGTAATAAATAACAACAAAAATGAATACATTCAAGAAATTCAAACAAAAAGCAAATGGCCAGCATTTTTTTATCTCACGTTATTCACAGCTTGCACATTTGCGAAGGAAAATGAAGCTAAAATGGGATTCCATATCCGTAAAGCAAGTTCTAAACCGTATCATGTATTCGAATTATTGCATGACATCTGATTACCTTAACTGTATACTACAATTTAAACACAATTTCAATTATCTGATCATGTAGACAAACCTTTTCCCACTTATTTCCCAAGCTCCATCTGAGAGTTGATAGAGTTGATTCAACGAAAGAATACCTTTTCTCAGAAAAGTATTTATTTCAATTAATTGAAAGTAGCGCGATGTTTTGCCGGAAGGTTATTTTATTCTTAAGTACATGCTTTTCGACGAGAACCGTAATTAATGGGATGCACCTTAACGTTTGATTAGTATTTTTAATTTCTCGTTATATACTTCTTTGTAAGGCAATACACATTGGCATATTTATGTTATTATTATGTATGTACATATTTAACAACATATTTTAGCTTGTTTTAAGTACGTTATCGTATTATTGAATTATAAGCAGTATTTTAAATAAAAAAACGGACGTTTATTCGTGTGACACCGATTGCTGTGACTTGAGTGTCCAAGCATATAAGGAAAGGGAAATTAAAAATGACAAAATTAATTTAGCTAGCTCAGCAACCAAGAATTCAAATTCTTTTAGAGATTCTAAAAACTCAGGGAAATTTCTTTAAAAATTAAAGTGGGCTTTTGATAATTTTATCTTTCTTTAAAATCCCAAAAATTGAAATAGCAATTTAGAAATAAAGAGACTAATTAAGGTTGATATTAATATTCATTAAGTTTATTGAAAAAAAAAAAAAAAAAAAAAACATTCGATTACAACAAAGGGGAAAAAACGTGACACAGAAGTGTCGGATTAAAATAATCCCTTTGTGAAACTAAAATTTAGGTGAGGACAATTCAAATGCTTCAGCAACCAAAATGGTGAATTCGTTCTAGAAGGAATTTTCAATAAAAAAAAAAAACTTAAATCCACGTGGTTTCAAAAATTCAAAGCAAACTAAAAATTAATTCAAACTAATCGTGGAGTAAGCGCAAAATAACAATGACAAAAAAAAAACAAGCTCTCAGCTTCACTTCACCTTCCCCGAGGTGATAATAAATATTAAATTATGATAACTACTCAAAAAAACAGAAAATTTAAACTCTACACGCGCTTTCTTCTAACACGAATATAAATAATCAAAAACTTACTTAAAATTGTGCACAAAATAAGAAGAGAATCTGAATACGTGCATTAAAAATACAAATAAAACGAAATCAAATGACAAATTGTAAAAAGGCTAAAATGAAAGATCTCAAATTTTACCATCTACAACCTCCCGTCACTATTCAGACTCTGCCCTAACGTGCCTCACGCAACGCGTATATACAAAACAGCTGACTGCCGCCGCTCTGCAACGGCCGCAAACAAACATAAAAATCACTTTATAAGTAAGGACATAAACAAGATAAACTAAATGCTAACTTAAATCAAGAATAATGAACTAACTACTGAACATAAATTACCAACAAAACTACAACTTCAAAGTAAAAGGAAAATTAGTGAGAATCTTCGCCGTCAAAGCCAAAAAACATAACTTAGAAAATACACAGCATAGAGTTTTACACAACCGAGACAGATCACAGCAGTATGTTACGCCTGATTTAAACTTTGCCTTTTAACGGAAAATGCAAGCACCTATATTCAAGCTGAGCTTTTTTACGCGAAGTATTTGTTTTATTCATTCTCAGTGCATAAGTCTCAGATAACAGACAATATGAACAAAAGCGAAATTTTCGGCGATTAAAGAAAGTTTCAGAATAATTGATCTTTTCAGTAATGCTGATACTTATAAGCCAGAAAATTTACACAGATAGTGTTTAAGGTTTAAACTTTTATACGCGGGAAGAGCGATGTTGTTGGTTTTCGACCATTCATGCATTTGGTACAGTTACTAAATTATTACTGATTTGGATATTAAAAATATTCTTGTACTCAATCAGACAAATATTGGTAGTAGATTATTGAAGCTAGCGCGATATTTGTAATTAACTAAATATTACATGGAAGTCAAAATACATACCGATTATGATAGCATTTCTCCTATAGTAAGCAGATAGCAGATATACTATGTTTAGAGAGAACCTGGGCGCATAGAGGGCACTCCTATTTTGTTCCAGTAACAGTATTATTCGCCAAAATAGTCTGAAACGTTGATGTAGCATCTCTATCTGATGTTTACAACTCAACAACCTGATAGAGTATCGCCATTGAAAGAACGTTTTCTTTACGGCACAGTAGCGTGCTAGGATGGTCACTGGCCAACTCTCCAATCTACTAGATTTACAGTTATTCTAATGGCTAAATTCTCGTTTGTGAGTGCATGGGATTGAGAAATTCATTTCATTTCGATTAAAAAATGATCGCCGCATTTTGTTGTGTTTACGTTTAGGTGTGAAGGAATAGTGTATAAGAAAAGGAAAACCTCTTGAATCAAAGCTACGGTTTCTGCCAACTGCATAATTTCAAGTACAAAATAAAGAGACTTGATCAAATATCAATTCTTTCACTAAAAAGAATAAACTGTTCAACGAAAAATTATTATTAAATCATTTGCCATATGAAAACGTAAAAACTTTTGTTTAATGCATCCTTTTAAATGGAAATGATATTTCTTCAGTGTTATAGTTAGACAAGGTGTCATAATATTAATCATACCCCATTTGAAGCAAGGGATATCATATTTATAGGAGAACCTTCCATGTGATTCAAAATGATTGTCGTAAGAAAAAAACTGTTTTCTTTAAAAAAATTTATATTTATTACCACAATTTAATGAGCGAAGTTAGCTAGCATACAGAATTCATACATTAAATGATTTTCTTGACATTTAGCGACATTGCGTGCGCGTTGTAGTATCTTTCGTTATATTTTATATTTTTTTTCAAATCGTTTATATTTAACTAATATCACCAACAATAGTATTTCTGAATACTGTAAGAAAATAAGGAATTTATCTGTGTAATACTCAACAAACAGGTAAAAAATCAATATTAACATTAAGTGAAATAGTAGTATTACATTTATAATTTATAGGCTTATCATACACTTCAGCGCAATGAGCTGTCAAAAGAAAGTACATTTTCATCCCTATAAATTTCTACGGTACAGAATTATTACCATTTAGATCACGATAGGCGATTGGAATATTGTCATTGGTTAATAACAATTTTAAGGGACGATACTTGCTAAACAAATCATTTTTCTCGGATGAAGCCTGTTATCTAACAGACTATATCAATTTACAAAACTGTTTGTATATGGTTTGCAGAAAATCCACACGAATTCGAGAAACGCAATTGCAATCCCGTAAAAGTGGAGTTTGGTTAGCTATGTCCAAGCAACGAAAATAGGGCCAATTTTCTTCGAGGAACTGTAACAGCCCCAACGTTACCAACAGATGTTGAATTGTTTATGCAGAGTTACAAGAAAATGAACTTGAAGCAGGTTATTTTCAGCACGATAATGCTCCAGCACATATTGCTCGACAAACCTGCCAATATCTTCAACAGTTTTTTGCTGACAGGTTCGTTAGAGCACAAAGATGGCCACCAAGATCGCCTGATACTAACCCATTAGATACTTCATGTTCGGCTATCTAAAACTAGGATCTATAGAAACCGCATGCATACATGAGAACTGAGAGATGCAGTTTTGTCACTTAATAATTATACTAATTGTATGTTATAATTTAAAATTAATAAATAAATTAGTTAAACCACCAGTTAGTACTGAATTGTAAAATCATAATTTAGTAAAGTTAAATTAATTACATTTCATTTTTACAAGCAGAAACACCAATCCATAGTCGTTTATATAATGCGAGTTCAAATATAGGTTCCTCCGTTTTCGTTATTTATGACAGATCCGTTTACTTTCTTATGTTCCAACACTGACTTAGTTCAAACCTTCATTACAAACACGCGGCATATACCTACACCCTGTTACTATCTATAGGAGCAGATTTGACAATCATTTTGAATTTCTGTGTAGATGTTATTCATTTTGAAACACTCTGTATATTATGGCAAGTCCTGGACATACATACCGACACAACATTATGCGTCGCCCTGATGGTACAAAGAGATAACATCAGAAACAATCAAGAATAGAAGAAACCAACTTTTCAAAATGTTGACTTCTTTTCATGGCTAACTGTAATACATAAATCATATCGCAGGATCTTTTTTTGTTCTGGAATTTAATACGCATCCGTATAGAATGCATGCGTTTTGTGTCCGCTTCCATCCTACTGGTTTTGAAATTCGTTTGAAAGTGAAATTATTTTTTTACTAACCGTGTGTGCATCGGTGGTGCATTTGAGAGTATGCGGAAGTTCTCTTTCGAATGCCCACCCACCAGACCTCAGAAGGGCACCGTCTCCCTCTCAACAAACTTCGGGGTAAAAAATGAATAACTACCTAGACAATGGGTCATCGAAAAAATAGCCAAATAACATGTGCAGCGCGAAAACATGTAACAAAACACTTTTCTCCGAAAAAGGATCCCGGGCCCGAGTGGGAACGCAGAGGTCATCGCACCGTTGGCCAGAGCAGGACGGAGGACGTGAATAATACATCTCGAGAAGTATTTTAGGGCGAGCAGCAAGATGCAGCAGCAGCGGCAGTGCAGAGAATGCAAAAACTCGATGTATTATCGGCTCCTTTTGAGTACCTTCTCTTGCATAATGCTCGGATTTCACGGTGGAGCGGTCAGAAGCGGGCCCATTCGTCCCTAAATCGGTTTGGGTAAGGTCGATTTTCGCAAGACAGGCGCCCACGAAGCCGGATGAAAGTGAAAAATGATTCCTGGAATTCGGAAATTGTTCGAAATCGATTTCGCCAGGCAACTAACCGATAATTAAATATTGTATTTTGGCTTTCTGGTGGATTAGTCCTCTTTTTTTAACAGATTATTTTTTTTGATGTCGGCGGCTTGGTCAATTTCACTTTCGATTATCGCCAAATAAAACGTAGGAACATTTTGAAAAATACCATCTATAGGATAATTGACAAAAACACAGATGTTTAATGAAGGAAAATAATTGAGTTTAGACGAATACAAGTTATTAGTCCCACGCATATATAACTATCCGCAATCAAAACAAACATAAAAGAAGAAAAAAAAATGGTTTCTAGAAGTAGGAGAACGCGGAAAAGAAGTATACGGTTTCACATGCGAAATTCCATTGTTATAGTCCGTCTTTATTGTATTGTCAACCACCTTTTTAAGGATGCAACGCAAAATTTCTGTAATATAAGATGATGAAGACGCCATCAGCTACCTTCCATCTTGCCTTCTCCAATTACCTGGCACTATATGGATGCAAAATTTTTTCTATGAATGAAAATAAGATGCACTGGAATTTCATGATAAATATAAGGTGCAATTCAATTGAAATAAACAACTTTTTTACGTAGTGTAGACTAAATATATCAGTTTTTCTGTCTTCTTAGCTAATGTAAATATGTATTGTTTTGAACTTGGAAATAAGGTTTCTTAATTAAATTCTATCTATGTATTGTATGAGAACTTATAAAAACTAATTTATACTTACAAAACATATTCTTAGTTTTTTGTTTTCTTTTCTGTATGTACATATACCATGTATGTACCAATGTCAACTTACAGTAATGATAATTGCAACATGGTTATAATAGTTATAGGATTAAAATAATAACGACCATTGCGATTCTCATGATTTGATGCGACTAAACGCGCTTTACAGTTATTTATGCAGACAGGCGGCTAACTGGGGCCACGTCTAGATTAGCCCCTGATTTTAGACGTTTGCAGGTATCTGCGCAGAGCTAGCGGAAGAGGGAGTACTCGCAGTATATGCAAAAATTACATTGAAGTGGGGTCCACTATGCGCTGGTTGATCGAATTATCTCGGCACTGTGCGGGAAGGGTTTCCCATTATCGCGGTAGGCAAGCGTGTTAGTCAGACGCAGCTGGCCGTCGAAGACTGGCTATTGAAAGTAGGAACGTAACATATGTAGGCAGAACCGTCGCATACGGTCTTCGGTTTAGTACTTCCCCGCAATAAATATTGGGTTGAAGAATATTCAATATTTGTTCTGACATATAGATCTTCTAGAAGTAATATACAAAGCATGGAAAGAGGAGACCATACCAAAAGATTGGGAGAAGGGAATAATCCTACCGGTTTTTAAAAAAGGTGATACGAAAAACTGCCAAAACTATAGGGGAATAATGCTACTAAGCACCGTTCTAAAATTATATGAAAAAATACTTACCCAAAAATTGTCATCAGTATTGGATTCAACACTAGATGAATCACAAAGTGGTTTCAGGAAAGGACGGAGTGTGCAAGATCACATATTTACTATCAAAGAGATTATAACCAAAACTCAACTCAGAGGAGGAAAAGCATATATACTTCGCCTTTATCAACCTGGAAAAGGCATTTGATCGGGTACCACGACAAGGACTATAGAGCATCTTGAAAGAACGAAACATCTCAGATAAGCTTAGAAGGAATATACAATGATTGTATAAAAACACGATTAACTATGTTGAATGATAAGAATAAGCGGTCTGAAGAGTTCGTCACGACGGAGGGGTTAAGACAGGGAGGAGGAATGAGCCCGGTACTTTTCACGGTATTTATGGACGACATCATTAAGAAATGCAATCGAAGGACTAAGCGATTACATGTGGGATATAAGAATCTACAGAACATTGAAATTTCCGAATGTGCTTTTGCGGACGACGTAGTCATTATGGTGGGAAGTAGTGGTGACCTGCAGGATAATTTACAAATATGGAAAGATGTCTTAGAAGAAAGAGGAATGAAATTAAATATAGCCAAAACAAAAGTGATGGTAATAAGTGAAGAAAAGGAGAACATCAATATACATATAAATGGAGAAAAAATTGAGCAGATACACCAGACTGAATACTTAGGAGTAACGATAGAAAATACGGGACAGCATGAAGTAGAAGTGAACATACGCATTGAAAAGGCAATGAAGACATTACGCAAAAAGATAAATAAAAAAGTATCAAGAAAAACCAAAATTGATGTGTACAATACTATATATAAGCCAATCCTTACGTTTGGCTGTGAATCATGACATTAACGGCGGCGCAGAAGAGTAAGTGCAGGCGGTATCAGAAAGTCGAGAGATTGACAAGAGCGAGACAAGGTTAGAAACGAACAAATAAGAAAAGATTTGGATGTCGGGTCTCAATGTTAGAATTTATAGAGCGTAGGTAGTTGAGTTGGTGGGGACACTTGCAAAGAATGAACAACAGAAGACCAGTTAAAAAGATATGGGAAGCAAGAATACGGATAAGAAGAAAGAGAGGAAGGCCGAAAGAAACATGGGACAGCACAATAGGAAAATCTTAGACAGGAAAGGAAAATCATGGACGGAAGCAAGATATATGGCGCAAAACAAGAAACTGTGGTGCAAATTTGTGCATGAAATAATAAATATAATAAGGGACTTATTCTTAAAAAATACATCATAATAAGGTTTTAAGTAAGTGCATTTGCTTAGGCAAACAAACAAAGAAAATAAAAATTGTGTTTTATATAACAAGGAAGTTAATGCTAGAGATTGACCCAACCACTCAATATTGTCTCGGGCCGTCACTGTCATAGAATATCTTTAATGCAGCAGTCTGTTAAATATCAAGCAATAAAATTATATAATAATCTGCAGTATGAAATCAAAATATTACCTATCAAACAATTCAAAAAAGAAATAAAACAAATGTTAATAAGCAAGGCTTTTTATAAGATAGAAGAGTATATTTTATTGTAAAATATAATAATTAAGCAGTATTGATATTTTTATCAAATAATTTCTCATATTTAATTTTTTTCTTCCTAATGATGTACATACCAGTTGTCAATTTGAAAATAAAGGTTATTATTATTATTTATTCAGCTTTTCGATATGCGTAGAGACACCATACAGTATGTCTTACGTATCGATCGAAACTTCGAAACCACCATATTGCCAAGGTGAATTAATTAATACCGCCACACCCAGCGATCGCTTTTATTGGCCGATCCCGAACCCTTTCCGTATAGCGTCGCTTTACCCCTTTCCCTTTCTCCGAAGCGTTGCCCCTTTATTACGGTAAAAACCCTTTCGCTTTCGTATAACACGCGAAAACGAAAGGATTCTCCTCTCTACCTGCCGCACCATTGGTTCATTCACCCCTTCGAATAACCCTTTTCCCGCGGTAACCCTTTGAATGTCGGCGGCGTCGCATTGGCCGCGCTATACAATAACAGATTGGGTACTCGACGGGATTGTGGGAAAGTAACCTTGTGCTCGCTGGGTCGTTGTTTACGTAAAATTGCGAAGATCGCCAGAAAATATCGGATATCGTGGGAAGATCGTGTGTAGGAAAGGCAGAATATGCAGAGGATGTTTTCGGGGGTATTGTATGTAAGTGCTGGCGGACCCGGTGCGTGTGGAATATTTGAATAAGAGATGTGATGGTCCGAGAGGGTTTTCGACGCTGATTGTATGAGTACTATTCTGGGTGTATTGTATGTATTCATTTCGTTTAAACGGTGGTGGTGAATAGGAATTTTTTGCAAAAGGATTTTTTTTTAAAATGACGTACTATTAAGTAATTTTAAATAAGAGGGTCAGGTCTATCAACAAATTACGGGAAAGATTACTTAACATGAGAAAAATAATTAGTGGTTTATTTTCAATACATGTATTACAAATTCATATATTTGTGTATCGTGCGTCAGATATGAAATAACCCTAACAGCCAGAAATATTACATAGATATTTTTAAAAATATATTTTATAAATATTTTTCGTGAGAGGTTTTTGAATACATTTTCATATTTTTTTTCTAAATATAGATAAACTATTTAATTATAATATTTATTCCATATTTTAAAATTAATGTAAGCGCTATATTTTTTCTAAAATATTTATATGAAAATTGAGATTTTTTATGCAATCTATTTAATTTGTCAAAATGAACTAAAATTGTTCTTGGTTATTTAGAATGTATAACGGTCGAGTAACGAAAAGTTTGAAACATACATAGAGTTGTCTAAAAGACAAGAACTTGTTTTTTTCACACTCACCATACAAGTTAATAATCAATAATTCCGGCACCTTTTAAGGCCATCTGAAGGTTTATCAAATTAATCACTAATTTTTAAATTGAAGTGTTCTAAATATAAACAACATACTATTTATATCATTTTATTTGAATAAGCCAATAAAATGAAAATACTCATTTTTAAGTCTAGCCTTGGCTGGTGCTAAGTTACAACCCTATGGCTTTTTTCATATCTTCGGTAGTGCGCTCTCATGGCGTTTCCTTGTGGCTCTAAAAACAATGCCAATTGTATTAGATCATATCATGAATAAAACATCGTACAACATCATCAACACCTACTAATACATTTGGAGCACTTACAATAATTGGGGTGGTAGCTACATTCTAATACTTACGATACTTATTTTTACTTTATTCATAATATTTGAAAACATTTTACGTACAAAACAATAAAACAACACAACATATTCTAACCTCTAATTTGAGGTTATGACGCTTATCTACCGAGATGAATTCTAAGCAAATCAACTAGCAATTTATCTGTAGATGCAGTACAATATGATGCATAAATTCCTACATTATATTTTAAACGATTTCTGTACATAGCAATATTGAGCATTCCAATTATCTTATAAATGCCATGACATGTTCAAAGTTTTGCTTACCTCGTAGTCACCACAAAAACTAAAACACCCCGTAACAATTAATTACGCAGTTAACCCTAATCTGCCCTAATCGTGTACTATTATAAACTATAACATGCAACGGACAAACGAATGAAAACGTTGATGATACACACGTGCGCGTATGCATTCTATGTACCTAATCCATAGACGCATAAACAATACTAAATCATATAACACCGGCACCGTATGAATAGAGGTGTTGTGTTGACGTTCGCAACTTACAAATATTACAGATAATATAATATAAAACGCAGTTATATTAATAGAAAAGTTACAGCGCTCAATTTAGATACTAATTAAATCATATTAGATATATATTATCTAATTTAATCTTTAAACTATCATTTTAAATAGGTACATACCTACTTAATATGTATACATATTTTACTCATTTTATATTATTCGTCCTACGCACCAAATGTAAAAAAGCAAAAATTCAATCATTTTTTTTTATATGAAATAAATATTTACAGAAATACAAAGCAAAATATTCTTGCAGAGTCATGAAAAATATATTGAGAAAACATTTGCAATAAAATATTATTGATGCTACATAGCATATATATTTTTTAAATGTTTTCCTAATATATTTTCTATAACATATTTTATGCATATTATATTAATATATCTAATATTCAAGAAAGATTTAATATTTTTTAAATATTTATAAAATATGAAATAAATATAGTTGGTTACTGGGGGTATTAAAGAAATCGCAATTCTTGCCATCATAATTATAACACTGTTTGAATTGCGAAGTTGCCAGCCATGTATAACTTATGGAAGGTAACAGTTGCGGAATGTATCAACCTTAAAATTAAAAAGATATCGGAACCAGTGCTCTAATAAACTCCATTATAGTACTGTTTTCGATTACGCAAGGACTTCATTAGGACGCCGAAATAAAAAAAAAGAGTTTTACGTTTAATTTTTGCAAATCCAAATTATATCCAACACAGGAGGATGGACTTTTTTTGTAAACCATTTTCTGTGTTTCAGTCTCAAATCCTTAAAGATAAACAATTGTTAGTAAGTTTGTTAGTAACCTAGATGTCAATAAGAAAAGGATTATTAATATTACAGAACAATGTTGGAAAAATTATTAATAATGCATCTTGGTAAGTTATTCTTATTTAATTCATAAAGTAAGTACCACGCAACCCCGGAAAATTTAAAAGCACACAAAGAAACTCTATACGTAAGTATTAAAATATCTCTCCTAATAATAGGGTTTATAATACTAATACTAAAACCACCATAATTTTAACATAATAAACCGCCATGCTTCGAACAACTACATACATACACGCGATAGGGGATCTCATATTACTCTTTTACTTCGAACAATGCCTCACGTACCTACAACAAGCGAGTAGCTAGTGTGTGCGCCACGTAACGGCGTTGCATCATGGAAGGGTCAGTCCCCATGGACCTGGGGGCAAACGGACCCCTTTCCCGGAGTTGCATCGGCCGGCCAATGGTATCCCAGTGTTTCCGCATCAGTTAGGGTCAGGGAATGTCTGTCGGGTCGGGGCTGATCAATAAACGTTCGACTGGACGTCGCTTTTGATTAATGCAGTTCTATCGTTTCGATTTTTGTCGAAGGGTACGGCTTTGTTAAGCGATGAAGTTTAAGAAAGTGCGGAAAGATTTTTGGATTAATTCTACTGTGGTATCGTAAGAATTCTCTGTGTCTTTTTGATTTAAATGAAGTATTCTCAAAATTTTTTGTTTGTAGTATACACAGTGGTTGGAGTTTCCCTAAACAGTCAGTTCTTTTACAGACCTCATAATAAAAAGAATCTATTTTTGTCAAATCGGGCGACTTTCTAGGCTAATAGGTCTTCCACTACCAATTAATCAATTTCCATAATTATTATTTAACAGGGGTCTGACGAGATGCGCAAAATTAGCAGAGGTTGATCTGCATCTTGCTGTAACCACATCTTTTTTTGTTACTCATCTACTAATATTTCCAAATATATACTCAGTGACATTAGAAGTATTACATCTACAACCTGTCCCAAAAAGTTGGACACAAATGGAAGTTTTTGCTGCCGTTAAACTAAGGCAGATATTTTTTTGTAGAAAAAATCTGCGTCTTTCCAGCCTACTACAGCCTGGCACTACTAAATTTAAAAAAAAAATTCCCTAGATGGTGAAAATGTAAAAAGTTAGTATTTACCCCAATGTTAAGTACATTTTTGGCCTCCTAAACTGTAAAATAAGCTTGGACATATTGTATACGTCAATGGAAACTTGACGTTTTCGTACAATGCCGTATCATCTAGTGTGCGGTAAAGTGATCAGTAAATTTTAACTTTTTGCAAACTTTCGAGAAACTGAAGATCGGCTTACATTAGGTAATCCATCTGATATTCTACGCAATGAAGTTTTGGGGGTTTCAACCACAGTTTGCAACACTTCCATCTCGTTATCTTCGGTTGTAACTCATTTTCGATGTTGCCTCTTAAAAGTATGCTCCCAGAATACTCAAATTTGGTTAGTATTTTTCCCACAGTAGAGGCGTGTAGTGCTCTATATGAGTGCCTTTCATTAAAAATAGTCGCAGGCTTTCTGTAGGTTTTATAATTATCACCTACTATCAAGACAATTTCTATTTTATCTTGCAAACTTAACGTTGCAGGCATTTTTACTAAAATGCACTTGCTTTTATTTACAATGTTGAACGTGTACTTACAAAACTGACATACATAGGCATTTGTTTGTTTATTCCTTCACAGACTGCAAAATTGTACAGTTTGTACAATTAGTAACATTGTTGGGGACAAGGGTTTCAGAAAAGCCATTTTTTTTTTGCAGTGGGAAAAATGTTATAAGTAATTGGGTACTGCTAATCCACATTTGGGAAATTCAATTTAGAAAAACTTTTCTTAATTAACTTTCTTTGTATCTTGTAAATAAAGGATTTTTTACTCTCGAGCGAATATTAACTTTTGCACCTTCCCCATCCAAGAAAACTTTTTTTTTTTCAATTTATGAGAGTTAATGAAGCCCGACAACATGCAGAACATTTTTACGAAAATCGCATTTGCATTTACAGTTATTGCAGTACAATTAACACCGGCGGCCAATTTTGCGATAAGACAAACCAACATCTCGATAGGTAACAATTCTATCTCTGTCAAAGTCACTAATATAATTTTGATCTTTTCGAACTGTATCATATGACTTGGATCCGATGCATGTCTGACAAGATGCCATATAAATTTAACAAAGAATCATTAAGCGTAATAATATAAAGGAAGTTAAACGCACTATTGCAAGGCCCTGTACATATTTTTATAAACCTTCATTCTTCAAAACTATCGTAGACTGCGATAATGGAAACTTTTTTTCCGAAGCCTCTAATTTTTATTTTGCCCTTGGTCATACGTAAAGACACAACGTACAGTTAAGATACCGATTACGGCATTATCGCACGCTAGACGAGTTTGTGTATGTGTACATATGTACTTTCCCCGATTAGAATTATGCAACGTTACGTATATACGGTACTGCATACTTTCGATAACAGCTTATCGGCGATGTGAACTTGAAAACCTTTCACTCTTTTGTTATGATACACAAACCAGAACAAATATTGTATGTACTTGTGTATGAACATATCTTATCAATTGCTTCGAATAGGTAGTCTCTTCAAAGCAAGGAGATGTAGAATTGGGCGAAATGAGAGTGGTTAAAGTATGAATTAGTTTAAAAATTGGAGCAAAGATTAAGTATATTATATTTTTATAAAGTTTATGGTATGATTCTGTGCAATTCTATAGCGTCCATAAGACTTTCTGTAAGAGCTGTAAATATCTGTAACTGATATGGCTATTCTGTATATTTTCGTAGTTTATAGAATTGCATAAATCTTCAGCATTTGCAAACATTAGAGGTTGCAGTTCTTCTTTTGTGGTACCAAAAATGTGTAACGCGTAACTATTATTATGGCATTTGTTTATTAAACTAAAATGTTGAAGTAACAAAATGGCTTCTATCCCGAATAAATAGACAAAATATTAGGTAAGATATATGTGGATTACACTGGTCAACAAGATTTTTGTCCCAAGCACAATAATGCCTGATTCAATTATGTTTTCAGAATATCTCCATCGCCCTCAGTTTTTATATTCCAGGATCAGAAATACCGAACTTTTCTTTGTAATTTTACTTTTAAACAAGTAACAAATCTATGGAAATTATCACTACTTTAGAAATTGTACTTGTGAGTATTCCAGACTACATGAAAAGATTTTGGAAAAGTTACCCACAGTTCTAAATTTTATTGTATATATTCCAGGTTACATGAAAACACCTTCGAAAAATTACTTATAGTTAGAAATATTACATCTAAAAGTAAAATGCCTGTACGGTTTTAGGGGCACAAAATTGCTCCAAAATCGTACAGGAATTTTACCAAAAATTTATTAGTGATTTTTTGTAAGCTATGGGTTTATAAATGTATGAATTTATAGCTTTTTGCTTTCAGAATCCCACCATTAAGCGCATACCCAGAATAAATCCTCACGTAACATGATACCAATCACATCTTGACCGCAAACAACACATCCTAAAAGCAAAAAAAAAAAAACGGAATCGCTACGTGTACATATACTTCCATATCGCGTAGGACAGACGGGAAATCCCTCAGCCTCCGGGAACACCATCTCAACGTGAGACGATAACTTCTTCCCACGCAATACGCTGTCCATCAGAAAACAGCCTTCTGCCAGTGTCCGTTCAGACGTCGTAACATTAGATCAGACTGTACCGAACCAGTGACATTCTTCCTCTATTCTTTCTATTCAACATTCTGTCCTTGTCTTTGCGTAACTTCCCTTTCCGGGATCGCCCCTAGATTTTGCGTTATTTAGGGAAAAATCGGCAAAGCTGCACCCGGTTTACATGTTACAAGCGGCAGACAGAGAAACGGGCGAACGCGTGTTGGTCGGAAAGAAATAGATGGAAAAAATTGGTTTAGATTCGATTGATAATATAAATATGTGGATTATATCGGGTCGTATTGATAGAAAGCGTAAGCGGTGTAGTGATATTGAATGTTTGATTTTTGATAAGAGAACCCATAATAAGTTTTCTGAAATAATAGAATAATTAGTAATAGTATATTTCAAATCAAGGGAGGAAAGTGCTCTATTGCAGGCCGCGGGCAAATATTAACTGCTCAAAGCCTACAATAACACTTTCCTCACGTGGTTTGAATACTATTTTTATTTATTTTTGTTAACTAAATGTTTAAAAATAATAAAGACATACCTGTGAGTGACATGATAGATAGTAGGCTTAATCTGTCAAATATTTTTTGAGAACTGCCAAATTAGCCTCGTTTTAAAAGTGTTTAATAATACATAGTTCAATTGAAATGTAATACACAGAGATTCAAAATGATTGTCAAATCCGCTCCTATAGATAGTAACAGGGTGTAGGTATATGCCGCGTGTTTGTAATGAAGGTTTGAACTAAGTCAGTGTTGGAACATAAGAAAGTAAACGGATCTGTCATAAACAAGGAAAACGTAACCTATATTTGAACTCGCATTATATAAACGACTATAGATTGGTGTTTCTGCTTGTAAAAATGAAATGTAATTAATTTAACTTTACTAAATTATGATTTTACAATTCAGTACTAACTGGTGTTTAACTAAATTTATTTATTACTTTAAATTATAACATACAATTAGTATAATTATTAAGTGACAAAACTGCATCTCTCAGTTCTTCTATGGTATGCATGCGGTTTCTATAGATCCTATTTTTTAGATGGCCGAACATGAAGTAATCTAATGGGGTTAGATCAGGCGATCTTGGTGGCTGTTACAGTTTCCTCGAAGAAAATTGGCCCTATTATTCGTTGGCTGGACATAGCTAACCAAACTCCAACTTTTACGGGATGCAATTGCATTTCTCGAAATTCGTGTGAATTTTCTGCAGACCAGATACAATAGTTTTGTAAATTGATCTAGTCTTTTAGATAAAACCAGGCTTCATCCGAGAAAAATGATTTGTTTAGCAAGTCGTCGTCCCTTAAATTGTTTATATAGGGATGAAAATGTAACTTTCTTTTGACAGCTCATTGCGCTGAAGTGGTATGATAAGCCTATAAAATTATAAAATGTAATAAACTATTTCACTTAATGTCAATATTGATTTTTTACCTGTTTGTTGAGCTATTACCACAGATAAATTCCCTTATTTTCTTACAGTACTCAGAAATACTATTGTTGGTGATATTAGATGTACATATGAACGATTTGAAAAAAATTATAAGATAAATAATCGAAAGATACTACAACACGTACGCTAATGTCGCTAAATGTCAAGAAAATTCATTTAATGTATGAAATTTGTATGTAGCTAACTTCGCTCATTAAATTGGTAATAAGTATAGATAAATTTTTCCGGAAAACAGTTTTTTTCTTACGACAATCATTTTGAATCACATGGTACCTAATAATTTAGCAATTATCTCATAAATGGGCTCAGACTGGGTCGAATATTCTAATGGCATCTATCAATAATGTCACATATTATAAGATGTACAAGTTCATCATCTCAATGTCACTTACTTTTCCTCCCTGCTGGGGAAAAAAAGCCATTTATACATTACACATTTTTTTTTCAAATTTGCAAACGTGATTCAATTAAATGATGATTTTCAATTATTAAAATAATTGATATGAGTTTCAAAACCCAGTATACTAGACAAAACTGTCAAAATAGAAAAGAGACTTTTTATCTTAAATCTGAGATTTCGCTAAATATATTAACTTCTTCAAAAAACTTCAAAAAAAAAGATAATACGAAGTTAGTACTTCTAAAAAAGATATTAGGAAACTTTCAATGTTTGAAGTTCACTGAAAAGTTCAAGAAAAACATGTTACAAAATGAACAGGCATTAACAGATTAATAAAAACTTATTCTAGTAAAATTATCGAAAAACAGAAATTTTCAATTTCTACCCAATGAGAACAAGTCGGTTACATTTACGTGAATTTAACGTTGTATTGGTTGAAACAACGTTAAATTCACGTAAATGTAACCACTTGTTCCCATTGGGTAAAAAAATGACACTAATTTGAATTATATTACAAAACTACTATCAAAAATGATTAGGCGATAAAATTATAAGGTAAAAATTCTCAAAGGTACCTATAAATACAAACTAACATCTAACTCACAAAAAACAGTGGGTTACTGGTTTTTAAGGGCTGTGAAGATAGTTTGTATATAATGCGATGTATACTTCGCACATGAATTATTTATTAAACGAGTGGAGAGACAAAACCAAAAAAAATAAGTGACTTGCAAAGACAGTTAAATAAAAAGCAAAAACTAATATACTCAGATAGAATGACACCCACGATAGAAATATAGAAAAAATGAACAACAACAAACAATAAAATTCAAATATGCTCAAATCTGACAGAAGCAACATAAAAATTATAAGTACCTAAGTAATTTTGTTCAAAATCTAAGTTTTGTATTAAAACAAAGGTCGAAAACGGTCGGTGGCAAAATGGACTAGAAAATGATTAACACGTGGAAGGGCGAAGAACAACCCAAGGGGCAAGGTTAGAGGAAGAACACGAAATCGGTGATATAATCTTTTTGACAATGTACTTGAATTGTAGTTGTCAATAAATTCTAATTATTATTATTATTATTACTCAGTGACATTAGAAGTGTTGCACCTAGAAGGAACAATTTGTGCAACTTAATTTTTGACAATTAATTTTACATCAAACATGAAACGATAACATTTGCAAGAAATTTTATTAATATGTACTACGAAATCAAAATTAATAATGTGTTTGGCGACCCCGTACCTGAGTACACTCCTGTACACATCTAGGCATGAACAAAATGAGATATCTGCATGTGGCACCTCGTTCCAAGTAACTTGAACTTCGTGGATTAACTGTACCAGAATTTGTGCAGGATGGTGTAAAGTGGACAGTCTTCTCCCAGTGATATCCCACCCGTGTTCAATGGGCTTTAAATCCGGTGAACGGGGTGGCCACGGTAAAACATTAATGCTTGCTTCTTGGAGAAAGTCCATAGTTCGATGAGCAATATGGGTACGTGCGTTGTTTTGCTGAAAAAGGACGTGTGGACGGCTATCTAGATAGGGTAGTATAGTGGTTTGTAGGACATTATCAACATAACGCGCAACTGTCATACTGCTTCGAATAAAAAGAAGTGGTGATCGGCCACTATAGGCAATAGCTCTCCAAACCATGACTTCAACGGTCCTAGGTACCATCTTTAACAAATTAAATGCAAATTGAAGCTCCACAAATCTTCCATTATTCATGCAACCGAAACTACAAGTACTGCGTACTGAGCAGTGCGTAATTCAAAATTGTTTGCAAATAATTTTTAATTACTATTTCAGTGTGCTGTAGCTTCAATTGCATTAATAATCGAAGATTTGTGGAGTTCAGATTCGTATTTAATTCGTTAAAGATGGTACATGCCTCTCAATAGTAAAACTATGTCATCGTGTATGCCGAGACAGAATCGCGATTCGAATTCGCCTCTGTTGACCAGTTGGTTTTCTTCGTGTTTCTATACCTTTTTCTGTCCATACACGACACATACGCATTACCGTCATTGCAGTACAATTAACAGGGCGACCAATTTCGCAATAGGACAAACCAACATCTCGATAGGTAACAATGGTCGCGTTCATCCCTTGATATCGATCTAATATCGCTCACTTAAAACGTGATGAACGTCGAATTTTTCTGGAACGTTATACCGTAGCACTAAAGGAGCATTCGCCATTTTAAGTAGCAATTTTTATTTCCTTTCAGCTTCGTAGCGTTTATGTAGCAAACTAGAAATGTAGGTTATAAAAAACAAATCCTACAATAATATTACGTGCGGACAGTTCTGGGGCAGTTGATTAGTGAAGAATGAACAATAAATATTTTTTTAAGTATTTTATGGCTTGTACTCTTGGCAATGCCGAAACGATCACCCGCTGCCAAGAAACTTTCAGGTTCTGCTAGCAACCAGATTGTTAAATAAGTTTTTTTCCGAAATTAATTTGATCGTGTCTATATTGAAAACGGTTTCCGACAATATTTTGTAAATAGTAAAATATAACGAGAAATAATAACATATGCAACTGCATATTCTAAATTCTAATTACTTCAAAACTTGCACGTGACATTCGAAAATGTTCTTTGAATAAATCATCGTTAAATCGCGGTATCGTTGCTTCATAAAAATCTTCGTTTCTTGGTCTTTTTTTTCGGGGAATGTATTTCACTATTTCTTGTGGCTCCAATGATTCTAATAACTGTTCGGCAACCTCCCCAAGATGATTTTTTAGATTTCCATTCACCTCATTGCCATCCGCAGCTAAATATATCAACAAATGTCTGTTTCGATGCATTTATTTTATGCGATAGAACTTGAACAGTGTTAAACAGTTTAGGTGTCGTGAATAGGTTATGTTTTAAGTTGTGGTTATGTTTATGTTAGAAATGACAGCTCTTGAAGTATATTTTGTAATGTGCAAAATAACCCGTTCATCGCTCTGCAATTTAGATCTACCCCCTGTCAAAGTTACTAACACGGTGATAATTTTTACTTCTTCGAACTCTAGGCTTTACACTCGTAGATAGACGCGTAATAATTAAACATTTCTGTACTAGTGACAGCTCTCATAAACAGGTTTCTTCACAAAAACCTAAAGGATAAAATTGTTTTTTTTTTCGAAAAAAAAAATTATCAAAAATAAAATGTTCGAATTTTTACCATAGTTTGCTTTAAATATAGTTATTCTGATGCCAAAAAAAAAATCAAGTAACACTTCTAATGTCACTGATAATGGGTATACTTCCTACTAAAATATAAAATGAAAAGGAAGAACTACATCCATATGAAGCAGGAGGAACAACACGCATCCGAACAAAGATAGTGAAATAAAAAAAAAATGTGGAAAACTCCCAGAAGAAAACGCAATAAAGATTTACAACAAAATATAAATATAATTTATATAATAAAAGACCTAAAAAAAATTAAACAGAAAATACTGCAAGCTGAAATATAAAGGAACACACCAAAAATCAAAAGAAAAAGAAGCAGTACAGCAACACCTGACTTACGTGGTGAACAGATAGAAAGCAATCTTAGAATCAGGATGTAAACTGCAAAAAAAAAACATGCATCAGTTGTAAGTTGAAGATAATAAAGAAATAAAATTATTCTCAAAGGTAAGAAATTTAAAATACCTAATTTAAAGGTTTACTTACATTTAAGATAACTGCGTTCATCCTTTTTTCACAAATCTAAACATATACTGCTCCATATCTTATGATCCTATCGGTAGGGTGGGTAATATTATTAAATTTTGGCTGTAAGATCCTGTCAGAAACTTGATGGGAAAGATCTGTCAACAGCAGAAGCTTCCTTCAGGATTCTGACCCTAGGCCATTCTGCTCGTTGTATTTTAAAATCGATTTTACGTATGTATGTATACAGGGTGATTCACAGAACCTCTTCATTAAAAGTTTTTGACTTTGCAATGATATCTCGATTTTGAAACTTTGGAGTTAAGCATAGTTGGCTATGATCTCTTTAGGAAAAATAATTTCATCTATGTCGCACTTCCGATTATATGGTAAGTCATGGCCAACTTTGATATTTTAAATAGCAACCTATATTTTTTTAGTGCATTTTTAGATTCTACTAGGAATTTTAAAGGTAATTTTATAAAACATCTACTTACCTATCGGTTACCGTTTCCGAGTTATTTTGGTTTTGGTGAAAAAAACCTCAAGAAAATATGATGCTGTAAATGCGTATAACGGCTATACAGTAGAAAATAGAGAGTTTTTATGTTGACTGCGGAGGGCATGAGCCCTCTACTATTTAATCAGGAAATAAAAAGTTAACAAAACTATACAGGGTGACCCACAATCTAGGGTTGATTTGGAATAACTGCTTTACAGTAGTAACTTTGGCATATTTCTGCCGGTTTTATGAAATAAATGTGAATGTTTCATCCAAAATCTAGGGTTGATTTGGGGTAACCTCTTAGTACTAAAAGTATTTTTTTTCGAGCGGAACGGCCTGTATATTTTTACACCATGTGATGTAAAATTGAATCCTCTATCGAAAATACCTATCTCTAACGCTTCTTTTAGCGATTTTCAGAAAATCTAGTTTCTAATTAGTATTTAATTAATAATAGGAGTGAAAAACATTTTTAATTTTAAAAGCATATAAAGAAAACTAAATACAGTATGAAAAAATATCCTCACCTCATAGTTCCATACGTGCTGCTGCTGAGAAAATAGGCTGTCATATTCATCAATACAGCGCATTCTGTCAAAACATAAAATATACGCATACGGCTTTAACATCCTGCAAGCGTTTCATCCTGACGATGAAACTCGCAATCTTGCTTTTTGGGAACGAATATTAATATGGCTTCAGGAAGACCTAAAGTTTTTACAAAAATTTATTTGGACGGATGAGTTCAAATTTATCAGAGAGCCTATTGTTAATAAACGCAACTGGCACTATACTGGGCACCGCAAAACCCTCCCTTCATTCGTGAGGCTAGCTTTCAAAATGTATGTAGCTCTGATGAATTTTACTTAATGAAGAATAGCCGAATGTGCTTTCAAATTTATAACACTTTAAAAAGTACCATGTCGTAATTCTGCGTCAATGCGTAGCAGGCATTCAGTTGCCTCTGTTTGATCGGAGATTATTGCTGGAACCAAATAGACGGGACATCAGTTCATTTTTCTCAAGCCTTGTTCTGACTAGCAAACAATTTGCGCAAACATTTGCGGCAAGTATTTGCAACTCTGTTCACACTTGTGCAAAAAAATAAATGTAAATTGTTGTTGGAAGTGGATCGCACGACTTATGCAAATTTCTGTGGCCCTACTTGCTGCAAAATATTGCGTAGCTATTCACATTGGCACATGTTTCTTGCATCAATTTGATTTGAAACTTCTAACAGTTAAGTTGATATGTCGTCCGTGAAAGTATCGCTGCTGCGGCAGTAATGCTTTTGTTAAAAAATGAAAAGGAATAAAACAAGTACAAAATAAGAAAAGGAAAATATAGGTAAGAGAATGGATACTTCAAAGAAACGAATTGGGTTTCCATAATAAACTTCTACAAGAACTGAGAAATGAAGATGCCCGCAGTTTTGTAAATTTCATGAGAATTATAGCAGAAGATGTCCGCGATGAGTTCAGAGATTATTTTCTATCAACTGAACGAGAAGTTTACTGACAATACTAACACATTTAATTTACTTATTTACTACTTGCTTACAACCACCAACTTACCAGATTATTTATAGTGGCGAGCATTCTAAGTTTGTAGAAATAAATTTCAATGATTCAAAAAAATTCCCATTTACTTTCATAATTATCACCAGTTCCCTATCCACTTTTTTTTCTTTTTAATACGTCGCACTTATAGGATTTGTGTGCGCAGATTATGGATTTTTTTTTTTTGTATTTCATTTTCACAAATGTTTAGCTCTTTTGATATCGTTTCAATAATGCTTTGTTTCCTATTGCGATTTTTGTAATTCACGTTTGATACCTCCAATAATTCGGGTTTAGATTCATAAATTGCTATTAATTTTTGGGTCAACTCTTTTGTCCACGCAAATTTGGCGATCTCGTGCAAACACTCTCTTGCGACTGATACGTGCAATCGACCGTCGCATGCATGCAAACAGTACGAGCAATCAAAAGTTATCTGTTCACACCTAAGCAAAATAAATTGCTGCGATAATTTGCACCAACAACATCTTTTTGCTGCAATATGTTTTTTGAGCAGTTCACACATGCAAAAATGGTTTGCTGCAATCAATTTGCAGCAAAATGTTTGCTAGTCAGAACATAGCTTTATGAAGTAGATCGTATACTGAGTACAATGTTTAATGATAGGAGGATTGGATGGAATGGACCTTGAGCTTTTGCCATCAAGGCTTTCTGATTTAACGTCCTTGGATTTTTATTTATGGGGACACAAAAACTTATAATTTTATTATACCTACATAATATATACAGCATTGCGTTTTTGATTATCTTGTATTCAATAAATTTTATTTTATCATACTATATTTTGTCTTTCTTATATGCTCTTGAAGTTAAAATTATTTTTCAGCGCCTGCTATTAATTAAAAACAACATTTTCTGAAAATCGCTAATCCTAAAAGAAGCATTAGAGATAGATATAAGAATACCTATAGCTTTTCGATGGAGGATTCAATTCTACATCACATGGTGTAAAACTATACAGGACATTCCATTTAAAAAAAGTACTTTTAATACTAGGAAGTTACCCCAAATCAACCCTAATTTATGGGACACCTGTATAATTTTGTTTACAATTATTCCCTGGTTAAATAGTAGAGAATTCATACCCTCCGCAGTCAACATAAAAACTCTCTGCATTTTACCGGATAGTTGCTACACGCATTTACAGCATCATATTTCATACTCTGTAGTGGTCTGAATTAGTGTTAAATTATAGCTATTAGCTTAATTCGGGTGTATAAATAAACATTTTGCAAACCTTTGACAAGGTTGACCGAAAAACTGAAGAAGATCCCGTTCAATAAGATTTGGAGCTACATTTGCGGTAAATAAGAGACAATTAATCGAACCGTGTGCATGTTACCTCTTCTACTTATTACCATTCTATAGTTTGTTGGAATCTACGATCAAAGGAAAGACTCCCAATAAATCTCCAACAATTATTGTTAGGTTAATTAGCTCATTACAAGTAACTGTTTAGACATTTATTTTTCCATTATTAAACATTTCCTTATGATATTACGTTAAAAAAAAAAACACCCAAAACATACTTAAATACGCGTTTGTATATCCGTATTGTTTAATGTGTGTCTACGGCAGAAAAATCATTGTAAAAGTTGCTCCCCGTTTCTTATCTCTCTTCGGGTTATGTTATATTTGTACTTTACAAACGGGCACACAATGTGGACACATTCACATCATTATTGCGCGACATTATCTCTCGGAGATAAGTCCCCGCCGACTTTGTATGTGTATTAAACTGAATGTAGATAGTCGAATGTGCGTGATAATTTGTTTTAAGTAGGCGACACAGCGGCTGGATGCGATCCCGCGAGCGACATATTTACTTAGGATAGGTTAGGGTCCATAATATACACACTGACTATACATACGCACGACCTTCAATTTTCTTATCTGCGCTTTACTTTTCCTTATGCGTGTATCACAGCATACTGAACGAAAACGTATTCCGGTTCGTATACTTGTATATTAAATAGAGTCTGTCTGCTAAGATAAAAATATGGATGAATTAGGTTCTTAATGATATTAATTCATTTTAATAAGGTAGGAAATTTTTATAAACAATTACTTGATTTAAATTTTTAGATTGGAAAGTGTGTCCAAGAATTCTGTCAGAAAAGAAACTATTTCATACACTTTTGATTGTACAAGGTGACTGACATACAGTCTATGGGAAACACTGCAGCTTCTTAGCTTTTTTTTTATTTATTTTACCCATTAAATTATACTTTTTACTAATTGCTCTAAAACTGCTACTCCAACAAAAAAATATAAAACATTTCCTATTGAGAATTTTGAGAGCTCTCAAATTATGTTAAAAAAAATACATTGTTGCCATTTACAAAAACATCTAGCTACCGGGATATTTTGCAACACTGCAATGAAATTATTTTTTAATTTTTCTTAGTTAAGTAATTCTCTACAATATTACTTTTGGAAGTACTAGCCTATCTCTTCAAATAAGAAAGTTAATATATGTCAGGTTAAAAAAAAAACTGCATGTATTTGTTCATATTTATATTATTAGCAACATTATTTATTGTACGAATGAAAATATAGTTACCATAGCAAATATGGACTAATGAATCATTTTACATTAGTCCATATTTATAATAGTTATAATAATGAAAGGGAATTTATTTCACTAATGAATCTTTTTATAATTAATCAATGATGGTAAATAATATTTCATCATAACAGACACATCCGTTCTATCAATGAAAATTCACTCAATAAATGTAGATATGTACTTGATATTACGACCAGTATTTTTCACAGTGTAGTGTCCTGCAGTAATTTGTATGGATCTTTAGGTGATTGATCGAAATAATTCTCTAGGTTCATTCTTGGTTTGCCAAAAGTCCAGAGTCTCGCACTCACACAATGTGGCATATGATTTCTGTCATTTCATTATACAGTCTGCAATTGGCACCTTCAGTGTTAATCCCAAGTTTCTGTAGGTGTCCTTTCAGTGCATAGTGTCCTGCTAGGAGACCTGTTACGATGTGAAGATGATTCTTACTTAGCTGCAGTAGTTCTTCAGCCTTCTTTTTTGATAGTCCCTTAATAAACATTTTATCATGAATTTGCCTGGTTGTATGATTCCAGTGTTCTTTCTATTTTTCTCTGTCCTAATTCTTTACCTGCTCTCGTGTTGTGTTTATAAATCAAAAATCAATCAGAGAGCTTATAAAAATAAGCGGATCTGTGTTGCTATCCATCGATGTATGGTATAAATACTCTCTTTTTTTAGTATTACGTAAAACTTGAAAGACACATTTTTTTGAAAATCGTATGATTGGAAGCCGCAATGGAACCTTTAAATATGAATCAAATGGCTTCAATCTTTTTAACGCTCATAAAATTTAGTGGTTTTTGGGCAGAATTTGATATACAGTTTCGTATTCTTTAGCAATTTGGCATCATAATCTCAAATGACATACAGACTGTTCATAAAGTGTTTTCTCAATTGGAAATCTTTAACCTTAAAAAAACATTTTTTACAAAGTAACATTGTATTTCCACTTAAGTACGGCATTTGATGCAGACATAAATTCTTTGTTAATAAGTATTGAGGATTGTCATATGTTCTTGAGTGGGCTATGGAAATGACCAGTACGAAAATCGTAAAAGGAAGATTAGATTAATATAGATAAAGCTTACTTTATCATTAAAATCTAATTTTCCCAATACCTGTTGGTTGTTATAATGGTTGATATAAATATTGTGAAACAAATTAATTATTTGTTTATATGCACTATAAATAAGCAGCAGATAGGATGATATTACTTTTCATAAGACAACCTGTGCTACATGCAACAATTAAAAAAAAAGCCACGTCAGTCATAAAAGATATTGAATTTTATGTGTTCGATCAGTGGTTCTCAACCTTGGGGGGTTAACATTTAGTGTTAGTTCTAGGGGGGTCACTAGGAGGTTCGTGGAAAGAAAATGTATAATGGTGGATATGATCAAACAATAACTTGTTGTTAACAAAAAACATTCATACGAGTACAAATTTTTAACAAGAAGTTTATAAAAGATAAAAATTGACTTTTGAAGATCTTGTATTCTTCAGAGCCAGATGCCTGTGAAATCTTGCCAATTGTCAAAATTTCATAGGCCTCTACAAGAAATATACTCAATTTTTCATATTTGAATAGATATTGATAAACATCTTAAAGCCAGTTAGAAATAAACTTACCCATCATTAATATTTATTGATGAAGAATTTATTGTTGCGTAAGTGCAGTAGTTACAAATATGGCGTTAGATTTCAAAATTCTAAGGCTAAAGGTTTTTAAATGGATGATCAATTCATGAACACTCTTTGTAAAATTTTGTAGTTCTTTTGACAGAATTTGGTATATACGACTTTGTTTCATATGCCATTGTAATTTGGCTTCATTATATCCAATAAGTTGTGAAGTACAGAATATCATTGAAGACGAAATAAATAAAAATTCTTACAAATTCGCAAATATCTCAAAAAAAAAACGGTTAAATTTGGACATAGAGAACTTTAATTAAAATTGTATTAAAATAATCGTTAGCATTTATTGGCGTAAGAAAAAATACATCATTTCATTTAAAATAAGCTGTCTTGACATGCTCTCGACTTCCTGTATAAGGAAATGGTTAAAAATATTTTTTGAAAATTCTTCGAGTAGGATTTTGTTATTAATTTTTTTGTCGCATTAGTCTAGCTGAAATAGGTCCGAGATAATGACAGTGGGCAAGTTTTATCTCAAGTTACGCATTAGTTAAATGCCTTCACTTATACAATGTTAGGTATATGTGTAGGAACACGTGATTTCTGGTTAAATTATGGATTCTATTACAAAATAACCTTAAGAAAAGTTTTGTAATATGTATTTTTTGACAGATACTTTTTCAAGAATTACAATGATATACGGCTTGGTGCGTGTGCGGCTTGAGATATTAAAATAAAGCGTTGGATCTTAATAGCCAACGATTTTTGCCAGAATATCTGATAAAGAATATTCGTATTTTTATGTTGCTATGGAAACTTTTAGTAGAAATGAAATTATTTGTATTAACATTACTGACCGCTATAGTCAATACTGACAGATAGTTTCCGTATACTAAAAGAGTTGTTCATTAAGGACGAATTAACAGAACATAAAAGAATTATCTGTAATGTCCGAGGGAATTGGTGTATGTGTATTGATATTGAAATAATAACAGGTTTAATTCGTATTCCAAATTCCTTTTTATTTAAGATATTTATTGCTACATGTTTCGGCTACATGCCATCTTCAGGCAATAAAACGTCAAGTTTGTTTTACATATAAGATTGATGTGTCAATATTTTTTTGTGCATTAAGAGAAATTCTTACGAAATAAAACCTTTGAATCTGATTAACACTACATTAAAAAGACATAACGTCGGTTATTTAACGTTATGTCTTTTTAATGTAGTGTTAATCAGATTCAAAGTTTTTATTTCGTAAGAATTTCTCTTAATGCACAAAAAAATATTGACACATCAATCTTATATGTAAAACAAACTTGACGTTTTATTGCCTGAAGATGGCCTGAAGATGGCATGTGAAGAAACATGTAGCAATAAATATCTTAAATAAAAAGGAATTTGGAATACGAATTAAACCTGTTATTATTTCAATATCAATATAAAAGAATTAGTTTGCTAATGATGGTTGGTTTTGGAGACAGGTAGGGATCGTTTCAAGATGCATGCAATATTCCCTGATAAAGTATTTCAAAATCAACAGTCTCAAGTGTGTTGCAAAAGTTTAATGAAACTGGAAGTATTAAAAATCGGTCAAAATTCAAATGAAGATAATTTATTGGATGTTCTTATTAATCTTCAAGAACAACAAAAAAAACGTCACTAGCAAAACTACAATATTAGCCAGAGATCAGCAAAAAGTATCCTCTTTCCTGTTCCTTTTTGCTCGTCTAAAATAAGTTTTATCCGTATAAAGCACATTTAGTAAAAGAATTAAATGAAGATGATCCTCTTAGAAGAATATAGTTTTGCCAGAAAATTGTGGATAAGATTGATCGTAATGGAACTAAAGATAATAACTAACACTATTTTAATATCTCAAGCCGTATATCATTGTAATTCTGGAAAAGGTGTCTATCCGAAAATGTGAAAAGATACAGGATGATCCATTTAAAAAAAAAATCCGGTAATCTCACATCACATCAAAGTATGTCACAGACTAGAATAAAAATACTAGAAAGGTTATTTTTTAATAGAACTCTTAATTTAGCCAGAAATCAAGTGTTCCCACACATAACCCTAACCTTGTATGTTCTGTATTACTTAATTATTCTTTTATTCAAATAGGAAATAGATTTTTTAGCGGTGAAACATAAACCATAATAAATTAAGTGCTCCCATATATGATTATAATAATTATTGCTATCGAATACAACAAAGAATGTCTACCGAACCAACATTCAGTGCTGACAATAGAGTATCATGTATTCATTGTTTGTTTAACTAGTACCCTACAGTTTAAAAATAAAATTTTGATCATGCACTCAGTCCAACACTATATTTATATATTCTCAAAGGTTTTTTTTGTCTTTTTCACGGTAATTTCTAAATATAAAACTTTAGTTTTGTTGTTCGGGGTGCCTTTATTATAGTTTCTGCAGTCTCTATCTTTTCCGTACGTGAATCTCTTCGCAATGGCAGATCGCCCCCTTTCCTCTAACGAACCGAATGCGGAATTGGTCGCGAATGGGGCGCCCGATGTATAACCATTAAGTTTCACCCTCCTTCCTCGTCATGGGGTTTCCGTGAACGGGGAAAACGAAAGCATTCGCAACATTGTTTTAGCATCCGTGCACGTGGGGCGAACTCCGATGACCGGACTATTGCGAAAGGGGGATACGAAAGGGGGTAAGATGCACGCCTAACATTCGGAGAAGAGTGTATGCTATAAATGTACGTTAAAAACGGAGGGCTTTATTATTTTTGGGGTGGTTTCCGTGATTCTTGCTTTTCTTTTTTTTTTTTTTTTTGGTTCGTATTTAAAGCTTCTGAGGGACGCAGACACATTGTAATTTCGGTACCACATATATAAAATCAACTGCCAACTTTTATATGAGATACCTATTACCGCTATCTATAGAGACTGGCTGCTGTGATTCCTTCTAGTAAGTAGTAAAATAAGAAACAATGTGACAAATTGTAAAGCAACCGTTGAAATCTAAGTATGAAGTGCTGATGCGCTTGATGAAATTTAATTTGTTTTTTCTTTTTGGAAATATTAGTCAGGTTAAATTAAAATTTCTTTATAATTACTTCTTTTACACATTAACATATTATTGTGAAATATGAATTACTATCCAAATACCAAAGAATATAGTAGTATTTAATTTAAATCGCGTTAGTATTAATATGAATGTTTAGGAATGAATGTTAGAATTATCAATTATGGTATACAATAATAATAATAATAATAATTTATTGCTTATTAGACCGAAAGGTATAAGACAAGTCACAAAAGAAAGAAAACAAACTTAAATTAAGATTAAATATTACACTGTTGAAAATATTACGGTGTTGGCGTTAATTTTGCGCTAGTCAAATATTTTAGTGTTGATTTTTACAAACTTTGCCAGACGAGTTGACTACGCGTATTTAATAGAACAGAAATTACTAGAATTTCGTGTGAATTCTTTGTTCAGATATGAGGATTGACTATATTTCTAGACATTCAGAAGCGTCAACCAATCAGAATTTTTCTCTCGGATAGAAATATAGAAACCCCACCTATTCTAATACAGTATTGCATTATACGCACCACCTGCATTGCACGTGTATCTGTTTTCTCCGTATTAATATATCCAAACAAACCACCAAATGTGACTGACTTGCAAAGTGTAACCTCGTGTTATTAAACGTTAATTCCAGTGGACATACAAAATTTCAACATCTTAAAGATGTATTGGGAACATCTATTTAGGCAATTAGTTTAGATTTGAATCAAATAGCATAAACATTCACTTAATTTTATAATGTTTCTCAGAAAATCATTTTAAAATTGGTACGTTTAGTTGAAACCAAAACTTGTGAATGAGTGGTTTTGCATATTTATAATTGAGAAAACGTCTTAAAGAGAGAATATTATAGCACTAAGAAATAGGAGTTGCATATTAAAAAGACGTTTGTGTTTAGAAAATGGTGTTAAAACACTCAATAGATCGCATTCATTTAGTTAAACAGCTAGTAAATTTGTCTAGTCTAGATCAAATAAAATGTGACTAGAAGTATTTTATAATTCCACGTGTCAGTTGGACAAAATAACTCCTTAGCAATAGACAATACTTGACTATCTTTGTTCGTCAAATTTAAACTTCTATAGTTCTCGACAAAATAACACGAAAAGAGTGTGGACCTCTCCTGACTATTAAATTAGTCAAAAAAGTGTTAAAATTTTCAACAGTGTAAGTGCACTATGTAAGCCTTACAAACTAATTAACTAATTAATAATACATACTTAATCCAACAGCAAAACAACTTATAATCAATGACCACTACGGTTTAAATATTCTTCGCATGAGTAAAATACATTCTCTATCAAGAACCTTTTTAATTCGTTTTTAAAAACGGCCAAGTTCTTTGTACATTTAATTTCACTAGGAAGCGCATTATATAATTTTATACCCATATAGTTTGCAGATCGTTCATACGTAGATAAATGATGGAGAGGAACGCATTTCTCCATGTCTAGTATAGTAACTGTGATATGAATTACTTGTTGTGAAAGTATTTTCATTATATTTAACATAAACTAAAACTTCAAAAATATATAGAGATGGAAGCGCTAAAATATCTAAGGATCTAAATATAGGTCTACAAGAAATGCGCCTATTCGCACCAACTATATTCCTTACGGCCATTTTCTGTAAGACAAAAATTCTATGAATAAATGACGATGCCCCCCAAAACAATAACCCATACTTAAGTCTGGACTCAAAGTGTGAATAATAAAACGATATCAATATTTTGTTTTTCCACAAGATCTCTCAAACGATATATAGAATAACATATAGGCGACAATGATCGGTGTTTGAACTAACAATTAATTTCACACTAAACGACGTAAAACTTACCTCTCCGCGAGCTTTAAAAAAAAACATACAGCACTCTATGTTTATTCTAAATTGCTAAATTGCTTGACTTTGAGGATTACAAATCTTTTAGAAATGTAGTTACAAAGTTATACAGAAAGGGAAAAAAAAATAATTTTTGATAGTCTCTTTTTAAGTAAAAATCAAGTGGCCAGTTATGGAAGAAAATGCGTAATTTGAATGTTCTGAAAAATAAATCGCGTACGGTTCCTGTACATCTTCTTAATGTTGAAACAATTAATTTACATTTTGTTAGTTCATCTAAAAATTCATTATCACCAGATATTGGATTGACTGATTTTTATAGTTCTAATGTTAAAAATGAATTAACTAATATTTTAGATTAAATCAGAGAGAGAAATTCGACTTCCAATCCTGTTTATTCAAGTATTTATTGCAACATGTTTCGGTGTTACAAATCATCATCAGGTAACTATAAGATGAAAAGTTTATGTAATTATTAAATAAATTTACTATTAATTTTGAAATTTTAAAAATTAAAACATTAAAGTTTAAAATTTGAAATTCATATTTAATATTTTTTTTTAAATTTAAATATTTTCTAGAATTTACGATGCAACTATTGATATAAAAAATACTCACTAACGTCAAATCTTCGTTTTGTGACAGATAAAGAACATCAATTGTTTCAATTTGTAAGGGCACGGCACTCTGCGCAGGGAATAGTTTTCGTACATTTATTAATCATAGTACACTGCTATTTTATTAGCAAAAAATAGAAAAAATATAACATCGCTGTCATTATTTTTATTATTTGGTTTGGCCGTTATGGCACTCTGCTGATTTTCCATAAATCTGTCGCATCCATAGCACGCTAGAAATCTATTAGTAATTTAAAAACGAAATATCTTGCTTGATATTTAGAATGAACATAGAGTGTTATATGTTTTTTTTTTATATTTAATTATCACAGGGCATGCCATGGTTTTCGTTTAAGAAAAAATAATATGGCGTCCTAATTAAAAATTTTGAAGAATTATTAAAAAGTAGATTTCATTAAATCCGAAATAAAGAACTATAAGAAAAATATCTAAACTATTTCTTAAAATTCTATATAATAAGAAAATAGAAATTGAAGAAAAATAATTTTTTTAAAATATCTTCGAAACGATAGGATAAATTTAAATTTTGTTTTCACCAATGTTTTTACCTCGAAAAAGTAGCTCTAGCCTGACCTATCTTATTTTTCGTATCTCCGCTGCAATTCGGTCCACTCTACACTTTTCTGGTTTGCAAAATAAAAGAAAAATAAATGAATAGGTGCCTCTTGCCTGCTTTTCCTTAAGATTTTTATTCTTTCCTTTGTTTTTTAAGAGTTATGGATATAGGTAAGAGAAGTTCAATTTTAAATTATGAAGAAATGCATGAAGTGGCAAACTAGATTATTTCTGGAAATGAAAAAAAAAAAAGTAAAAGATATAATATTAATTTTTTCCTCAATTATTTTCATTTGTAATATGTTTAATATTTTATACCGTTAAAATTTGGAACAGAAACTATTACCCAACTCTAAATGAATTTACAAAATCAAAATTATGTAAACACTAAAAAAAGTTTTGGTAAAATTCCTGTTCGATTTTGGAGCAATTTTGTGCCCCTAAAACCGTATAGGCATTTTACTTTTAGAAGTAATATTTCCAACTATAAGTAATTTGTCGAAGGTTTTTTTTTCATAGTAATTTTGAAATATGGGTAACCTTTCTAAGAGTTTTGCATATAGTAGTCTGGAATACTTACAAATAAAGTTTCTCAAGTAGTGATAATTTCCATAGAAGTTTTACTTGTTTAAAAGTAAAATTACAAAAAAAAAGTTCAGTATTTCTGATTTCTTCTCCTAACAAAACAGAAAATATCATCGAAATAAAAATGCCCTGGTAGGGTGTATTTAATTAGAATTTAATGCATATAAGACAAACAAAATATGAACATTTCTAATACTTACCCAAAACCACTGCACGTTAATTACCGTGTTGTGACAACAGTTTCTAAGAAATATTTATCTAGCAAGTAATAAATAAATATTTGATAACTGTGTCTGCCATGTAGAAAACTTATATCGAGTATAGAAAGTTAGTGTAGTGAAATAGGAGAACCGCCATCTTCACGGCAATTTCTGTACTTGTAGAATATGTTTAACCTATTTGTTACTACAGGCCAGAAACCTTTGCTATTATATGTTTAGAACATCATGACGTAATGATTTATGACTCAGTAATAGAATTTTGACGTAAATCTACCACTACTTTATCTGGAACTGCACCGACATTGTATAAAATAAATAGTTTCTTTAAGAAAATCGTAAGTACTTGATATACATCCAATTTTTTTTTTCTGTTAAGATAATTCATTTGAATGAAGGATATTGTTTTTAACTGTATTTTCCAAATTATAAGAAATGTTACGTTTTCCCTGAGAGTTATTAATATTTTTCTTAGTAATATTATAATGTTAGAAATTTTTTTCTGAAAAATAGAAATTTCCATTAATATTCACGTAAAACATTTTTTACATTTACCCTAGTTGAATGCGGAAAATTATCCAAAAAAAGTTTTTGCCAAAAAAAATGACCTAAATTCTTTAGTGTGTGAGTGAGTGTTTAACAAATAATGCTGAATTAATTCTAACGCGCATGCAAGTTGTTTCGGATATTTCATGTTCAAATTGTAGCAGAGTGCGTAACAGACTTTAAAGCATTAAAAGAACAATAAACGGATTTTATAATATGAATTAATACTACCTACTAATAATCAGTATAATAGTTCTAAAATAACAAGAAAACAGAACCACGTCATGTCATTTCTGCTTACGTCTGACTTGAACCAGAACATTTCAAGTTAACACATGCACACCTTACTTATTTCCTTACCACTTGAAAGTTACTATATTTATGATTGTAATTTGCCAAATTGTTCTTCCTAAGATATTAATATTTTTCGTGGTAATATTACAATGTTAGAGATTTTTTTCTTCTAAGAAACAGAGTTTTTGCTATAATATTCAGCTAAAATACTTGTATCATGTGAAAATTTCTAACATTTTGACATTTTCCTTAAGTTTCTGTACATTTGCCCTCATTCAGTGCGGAAAATTATCAAAAAAAATGATTTTTACCAAAAAGAATGACCTAAATTATTTAGTGTCTAATTTAACGTGATCTAATTAAACTCCTGCGAGATTTCCTCTGTAAAATGAACATTAACAAAATTAATGTATTTATATTTTTACGTTGCATATAAATTACAAGTTTGCAAATTCATTTTGGAACCATCAACAAATATCTTATCTGTCATTTAATGCTCATTCCATTATAATTCTTTCCTGTCGACCTTGAATAGAATCTTCATCTTAGGACGAATTCGCTTGTCCATTCCTCTAAACCGCTGACAAAAGAAATTTAACCCCAACCCTCTAATTTGACCGTGCAACGGCTAGGCGCAAGTAAGACGAGAAGAAAGGGAAATCTCTTCGCTAGTCCTACGGAGTTTGCGAAATTCTTACGTATTCCCGGCAGCAGGTAGTAGCGATACGTACATATATTGACGGTTCGAAAAATACACCGATTCCCTCATTTTTCTCCCGATACGAAAGAGACGCAGGTAAAAGCGTACGGATGCAAAACGGACTGCCCTCGCACCAACAATAACAACGCAACGCGTAGGATACAATTATTCAAAACCTGCCCTGCCCGCTTCTATAGGGTTCGGGTCGTATACCTTATTGCGCTGAAAGGGCCCAGATTTATGTAAGAATGTTATACGTTACATAAAGATCCGAATGCGGACGTGGGAACGCACAAATTTTCGATAGGAGTAGAGAATGGGTTTGAGAATCCGTCAGGTTGCGAAGCGCAAATCGTCCGCGATTCAATATGTGTATAAGGGATGAGAAAGGTGGACAGTAGCATAAAAGGTCGATGTTTGCCATTAAAATTACGTATCGATTCCCATAAAATAATCATAATATTCGTTCTGGTTTTCGTTTCTCATTTGTCACTATCCGACGTTGTCCGTTTATGTCAAGTGAAAAGGACCCATGTCGCTTTGCTTAGGGAAAGGTCGAAGGAAACAGGAGATAAGATGTGCGAATCTAATAATACGAGAAAAAAAGTATATACAACAATCTATATTTAATCTTATACGTCAAGATAGTCAAGTTTTAAAATATTCATAAAAATAAAGTCGGCTTCATCTCAAGTAAAATGATCAGATGTGATTCATTAGAAATATACCGAGTTATTTTTTGAAAACGACTGCGCTCATATATACAAGAAATGAAAATGAATTTAAAATTTTTCAAAAGCATGTTTATTTTAAATTCAAGGGGGAAACAGTTTGACATATTAATTACATTTTTGACGTTTATAACTGCGTCCCCACGAGTATCCTCTCAGAATGTTAATGGAACGACCCATCGTGTAGTACCTCAAATGAAAGCTTATTTTATTAGGATTATGGTAATGTGTCACTTGTTCACTTTTTGTTTAGTTATCATCGAGAAATGATAATTTTAATACTGTACAATCTTACAGTCAGTTGGGCGTAGAAATCGTAAACATAAAATAACAACAATTGACAACTGTCACATTAGTTGATGTCATTCAACTTCACCTGTATAGATTTGTGGATATCTTTGATTAAAAATTCTTGCTGTGCCACGAGCACATTGCTCAACACCATAAGTGTAAATAACTGCCACCCTCTCAGCAAAAGAATACACCATTTTTACGTAATACGTATAAATATCCTGCTTATCACCGTAGCATTAAATATGTCGTACACTGTTGAAAATATTACGGTGTTGGCGTTAATTTTGCGCTAGTCAAATATTTTGGTGTTGATTTTTCCAAACTTTGCCAGACGAGTTGACTACGCGTATTTAATAGAACAGAAATGACTAGAATTTCGTGTGAATTCTTTGTTCAGATGTGAGGATTGACTATTTTTCTAGACATTCAGAAGCGTCAACCAATCAGAATTTTTCCCTCGGATAGAAATATAGAAACCCCACCTATTCTAATACAGTATTGCATTATACGCACCACCTGCATTGCATGTGTATCTGTTTTCGTGTTTGATTCTCCGTATTAACATATCCAGACAAACCACCAAATGTGACTGACTTGCAAAGTGTAACCTCGTGTTATTAAACGTTAATTCCAGTGGGCATAAAAAATTTTAACATCTTAAAAATGTATTGGGAACATCTATTTACGCAATTAGTTTAGACTTGCATCAAATAGCATAAACAGTCACTTAATTTTATAATGTTCTCAAAAAATCATTTTAAAATTGGTACGTTTAGTTGAAACCAAAACTTGTGAATGAGTGGTTTTGCATATTTATAATTGAGAAAACGTCTTAAAGAGAGAATATTATAGCACTAAGAAATAGCAGTTGCATATTAAAAAGACGTTGTGTTTTAGAAAATGGTGTTGAAACACCCAATAGATCGCATTCATTTAGTTAAACAGCTAGTAAATTTGTCTAGTCTAGATCAAATAAAATGTGACTAGAAGTATTTTATAATTCCACGTGTCAGTTGGACAAAATAACCCCTAAGCAATAGACAATACTTGACTATCTTTGCTCGTCAAATTTAAACTTCTATAGTTCTCGACAAAATAACACGAAAAGAGTGTGGACCTCTTTTGACTATTAAATTAGTCAAAAAAGTGTTAAAATTTTCAACAGTGTACCGTCTCACTAGATCTCCACACATGACCCAGCCACTACCCTTTGTGCTTTTATTTTCGTTACTATACTTTACTATATTTTTTTAAACCAAACTCCTATATACAAAGCAACTAAAATATTTTTATCGACGATCTTTCCAAGAAAGTCAAAGAAATCATAAACATTGGTTTTATTCAATCCCTTGCAACGAGAAATTGAAACACATTCCGGTTGCCGCAGACTAAGATTATAGATTAGGGTGCCGTCTTATGAAAGAACAGTACCATTTCTTCCCTGCTGTTTTCTCTTCCTTATTAAATGGACTTCTTAAGGATGGATTACCTTCTACGATGTTATATGCAAGCTTTCGGACATCATTGATTGTCATTCCAAACATCCATTCTTCAATTTTGAGAATGTGAGACACTTTCTTCTTCAACGTCCAGAGGTAATGCCGGTAATCTTCCATTCAACGGACTTCTTCCTGTAAAAACAACTGCTCTTTTCACCTCCCCTCTAAAATGTCTTAAGAATGTCTTTTTTAGGAATATCGTATTTCTCGCAACATTTATTTATACCAAATTTCCCCTTCTTGTATTCTCCAATCGCATTATTCATTTCTTGTAAGCTCTACTTACCATATTGTCATTTTTCCGTGATCGTAACTCTACACTGAGAAAAAAAATTAATAATCATAAATAAAAACACAATCATCGTAAGTAAAAAGTTCAGCTGGATAGGGGACAAAAGCACAGATTACTTAGCACTAGTAAAAAAGAGATCCTAAACACTGATACTAACAACAAGCAATCTAAGTTACTTACGGTCTGCTTCATACCGGTAACTTATGAAGTTACTTATGATAATTAAGTTAAAGTAGTAAACCAAA
The DNA here is from genome assembly GCA_004143645.1 of Protaetia brevitarsis. Lineage (NCBI taxonomy): Eukaryota > Metazoa > Arthropoda > Insecta > Coleoptera > Scarabaeidae > Protaetia > Protaetia brevitarsis. Next base: position 79,241 of record RXPK01001669.1, on the reverse strand, counting down.
GAATATATGCAGTTGCGGTAAGTAAAAGATTTACTCATGTCAAGTAGATGTATTGCTATGAGTGAACTATTCTATAATGGCTATCACACCTTCATTATTAACCTCAATTAATGCAAGCTATTTGGATTACTTGTGTTAAGGAAACAGTATCATTAATGCACGTTCACTAAATACCTGATATATAGAAAGTAATGGTTTGCTATAAATATACAATATACTTACCTTAAATTTGTTGTTCAACTTATAGGTAGTACAGGAAACGAGGAAGTTTAGTGAATATTTAATATAAATTTAAATAAAAAGCAGTATTATTAGTAATAGTTTTATTTTGTATAGGACAAACACACTGACTACATGATATGAATGAAAGATATTGGTTTCACCTTAAAAACAGTTTTTTTTTAAACAATTTACAACGTAATGACTCATAAAATATATTCCTTAATAATGATAAAAATGAACAAAGCAATAATAAAAGATAAGGTAAATGGGGGCCCCTGGAAACGTATTTAGTTATTGAAATTATTTAAATCTAAACAAAGGACAAAGAGAAATATGGCTTTGAAGTTACAATTAATATCAAACAAAGAAATAATATACCTAGGCGGTAAACTTGCGGTTTCTGTTGGTTCTTTGCACTGGGCGTTGTCTCGACGACTTGATCCTCTGCCGGCGTACGTGGCGGTTATGTCCGGTGATCGCCTCGATAACGGCTACTTCGTCGGGGCATCCTTAACTGCAGATGGCACTTGGACTGTGGGATCCACACTTTAACTTTACCAGCGGGCGCAGATATCATCACAATGATGGGGAATTCAGATATCCCACCACGTGGTTTAAAACTGCAATCTTGAAACATCCGATTGCTTGTAGGCTCGGTACTTCTTCTTTCGCTGGGATTCTTTACACGGATGGGCCTTTGAGTTAACCCACCCGGTATTTTTAATATATTTGCGTTCCAACTGGCCTACAATGGCCGTACTCCTTGGCCACTCTTTTTCGACGACTTTTTCACACGTCCGTAACTCTTACTTGACGCTAGCCCGCGTAGCAATCTCGGAGACTATTTCATTACTCCGCCGCATTAGCCAATCAGGAATAGTAAAACAATCACGGGGTGGCAGCAAAACTCAAATAATCATAGTTGTGGCAAGTTGTTATCTATTTAAGAAAATACATGAGTTTAATAGCGATCAGCATTGTTGTTATTGCTACTAACTATATGCTGTAGTTAGATATAGTACCAGTAGTCATAAGTAATACTTTACTTATCACAAATTTGTCAGGTACGGTGTGTAATAGCCGTTAATAAAAGCACTATTTACAGTAACAACTTTGCATTCAGGAAACTGGGTTTAGTTGCGGATATTAATTAACGAGAATAGTTCCAAGTAAAACTTTATCTATTACTTAGCCCATTTTTCTCAATGTATAAGTAAAATAATATATCGGTATTATGGTATATATTATACCAAATATTTGCCTAAATGGCATCAGTGCGATTTGAACAACTCATAAGTGATGCGATATAGGAAACTTGACATCTGCTACAATAAAGATATAAATATTAAGGATAATACAAACGTCAATCAATCCGAAGCATCGCGCCCAACTCGCAAGGATCACACTTCTCAGACCCGTAAAACCCGAAGAGAATAAGTTTTATTCAGAGGAACACTTCCCTTTGTAAATCACACCTACATATACCTTCAGAAGTTATATCCTTGCCACTTCAGTATCTGAAGTCTTTTCTAACTACCGCAAATACTTGAAAATAAAAACATTGTAAAAGCTGGAACGCAAATAAAAGCCATAAATAAAGATTGTTTTAATGCATTAAACTAATAATATAAAAGTGTTGCCACGTTGATATGAATTTACTTATTATAACAGCTAATTTCTTACACGGAGTAACAAAGTATTACACCAAAATACACCACAATCGTTTAAACGTAATATAATTACAACGGATTTTAGTGCAGTCAAAAAATTTGCAGACGTCAGATGGTATTTGTGTGCAGTAGTTTTATATAAATTAATGGGGGTGCCATTTAAGAACCAGTGCGATATCGGTAATCTTACCCCATATTGCTCTAGCAGCAGTACGCTAATTTTTACACACTTAGAATCCGAGTAAGACAATGAAAATGCAATAGCAAACATCGTTTCCTTATATTTCTTTCTGTTCACGCACTCGATAGGAAACCACAAAATAAAGAACCCACAGTCGGAGGTGAACGGCAGCGACCTGCAATCCCGCGATAATAAATTATGGAACGTCGATCGTGCGCTAGGTATTCGACGTCGACTGCTAGCGGGGCCACAGCCTCATTGTCTGCAACATTTACTGGTTGAATTGAGCGCCATTGTCGGCGACTTTTTTTTTTACAAGTATTTTACGCCGTATTGTCGCCTCGATAACGGGGAGTGACGCTATGATGACGTATTTCGAGTGCGGGGTGTTGTATTTTGCTCCTGACATATACTCTTTTTTATTATTATTACACGTCTTCCTTTCCTATTGTTTCCTACCCCAAAAAAGGTTGTCGGAGTGCACAATGGCATTGACGGGGCGACATTTAATTTCTGATTCGTTTATTTAGATCACCATATTAACAAAATCGATCTCTTTATTTTACGCTTGTTCGAAGCTACGTGGAGTGCTGGAAATATGCGAAAGTTCTAACATCTGAATGAATTAAAATTTTGTATTTTTTGTATTTTTTTAAAATATTTACTCAATACTCTTAGCGTTTCCACCTAAACCACATAGACTCTGTAAATCAATTTTCATTCCGTTTTTTTATTAGTAGGTTTCTTATTACAAATTATGCTACTTCTGAATATACCTTTCTACACCAATGATTCAGTTCATTAAGAGTTAAAAATATTTTATTATTGAAAGTAGAAAGAAAGCTGTATATCCCGAAAGGAATTTAAAACAAATCATCGATCATTTAGAAAAAAATGATCCAAAATATATGAAGAATGGATATAATATATAAGGAATAAGAGCAAATATATATTTTTCCAGAGAAATCGAAAATGCTGTAGGAGTTAGGAAGTAGGAGAAGAAGATGAACGCTTTAGGAGCTGCTGTGGCAAATCCAAAAATATCAAGTCGTCAAATAGCGCATGAAGTTGGTCTATCTTGGGCACAGTATATAACAGTAAGGACATGTTCGCAAAAATCCATTGTTCTTAAGTGGTCCGTTTTGAATGACCTTCAAGCCCAGCTGCCATTTTGTAAAGCTGTTGCTGGGAATTTTCAAACGTGTAGAAAAATAGATTAAAAAACTACACAAATTTATGCGTTTTTTATTCTGATTTTGTTGCACATATTTATGAACAGTTTATAGTAATAAAAACACATTCAGTAAAATAATGTTTGATTAAGTGATACATATATTTGCAAGTGTTTTACGATAATTATGTTCATATTCTTTCCTTTTTGTGAAATAAATCTTTGTTTATATTTTTATAGTGTAAAAGATTCTTCAAGGAATAAATATGTTGTGGTTCTTTTTTAAATAAATTAATAAAAATGCAACAGCATCGGTGGAAGGGACTTTCAAATTTCTGACACGAATACACAATAACTTTTAATTAGGGTTCAAGAGTTATGACTATATCGTTCTGTGCGATACAAAGATGTTCCTTTCTATTCGACTACTTCATTTCTAACATCTGACCCTGCACTGGTTTGTCAACAATAATGTCCGGGGGTGCACAAGTGGATAGAGTTCAGACGTAGACTATATAATATCGAATTGTCTATAATGTGAATAAATGTGATTAAAATTTATACCAGTAGAATACAGTTCAAACCAAAATCACATTATTTTAAAAAGTGAACATAAAATGAATTAAGTTAGTTACTGCGATAAATAGCAATCTAGCTTAAAATGTGTATCTAACAAATAAATTGATTTACTGTGACCTAGGAATCTCTGCACAACGATAATAGTCTTCTTATTCATGTATTCTTAATTCTGTCGTGTCATATATATTAGATTCATTCGGAAATCCCAAGAAACTGCGACCATCGTTAGCATCAAAATTTATCTTGCGAGAGTGACTGGCACTACAACATGATACCCATTGGTGTCTTCTTTCACGATTATTTGAGTTATTTCACTTAAACCTAACAATATAATATATAAGAAAGTATGTAAATGTTATGGCCACTGGTCACCGATCTTACCTTTTACACAAGAATATCATGGTTCATTAAATGTTTTTAAAACTGCAGGGGTAATTGAAAACTAATAAAATACGTAAAATAAATAAATAAAACAAGTAAATCATATAGATTAAACGGATGAGTAAATTAATTTGTGTAGATACGAACGTAAACAATAACAAACTGCCATTTGGGAAGCTGTTGTTTGTGTGAAGTTAGGTTTAGAAATTTGGACCGCTATAACTCCTCTCTTGTCCTTACTCGGTGTACTCTGTCTTGGGTTCGCTTACTGGGAATTCTGAAAAGAAATAAATATAAAGCATATGAAATGAGAAAGGGGGATCATCTATACCCAGGTGATCATAACCGTCGTTTAGAATTTTGGCGGTGGTATTTACAGAAACAACCAGCACATATGATTTTTCCTTGGAGGAAAATTATATGGACTGACAAAATGCACATTACTTGTGTAACCACTTTCAATAGGAATTATGCTATGGTGGTCTAATATTAACACTGACCAGCTTATAAACCATCAAATTCAACAAGAGAGATACGGTTCAACGCATGGTGCGCTATTTAGCCCATAATAGCGTATCATCGCATATCATATTTATCGGGAAAAATTAAACGCTGAACGATATCTACAGATTTTATAAGAAAATATTGAAGAAATCATTAGCGACCTTCCATTTAACAAAGGAGGACTTTATTTTTTCAACATGACGGCGCATCAGCACACAATGCTCGAATTATAACAAACTTTCTAAACAATAAGTTTGGAAACAACTGGTTTGGAGTAAACGCGCCTGAAAAATCACCGCCAAGATTCCCTCCATTTGACACTGATTGATTTCTTTCTATTGGGTATATAAAGGACCATATATCATCATAAGATACCCCACAATAATATTCAGGAAATAATTCAAAATTTTGAAGAATGCTTAAATGCTGTTTCTAACATGTGGTATTCATTAATCACTCGGATAATATAAAACACTTGGATAGTAACAATATGTTAATGGTTTATTGTAGAACTCGTTGTCGTTTCATTAATACTTATTAATCTTAACGTATTATATTGTTACATACATTACTAACATGTCACACACTCTACTTGGTTGTGTCTGGCACACCACACAGTGGTACCAACTATGACAAACATTCATATTTATAATGTAGTTAGAAGCGTAAGTAGAAGATGTCAGTTCTGTTTGGACAATAATGCAATGCAGTTTGAACATTTGATGTAACAAATTTCTAGTTATTTCACATTTCCACTTCGAATAAAAAAGAATTGTCCAATAAACACTGATCATATGTTTAGGGAAATGAAAGTAAATGATCCAATTTCTCACAAATTCTCTCATTGACGACAACCGGTTTCATCCAATTATGGACATCCTCAGGTCAGAATTATAAAACAGTTTAAATTTTTTTATTTCTGATCTGAGGATGTGCGTAATTTGATAAAACCGGTTGTCGTCAATAAAAGAATTTGTGAGAAGTTGGACCATTTAATTTCATTTCCCTATTACTGTTTACTCAGAAGAACCATGGATTAAATCATATGTTTGTTTATTTCACGCTTGTGCCATGGGCTACTAAATTAATAACGTAAATAATTTTTACTTTTAAATTTTATTAGATAACTAGTAGAAATCGACTTTATAAACCATATATTTTTGAAAAGAGAAAAAAGTGATCTCTCCAACTATGCAACTGCCTATTACGACTAACATTTAAAAAAATGTTACTTAAATGTTACAACTTATCGCAGGCGAAAAATGAATGCATAAAGTTAAAATCTGATTAAACTAGGCGATTCTACTCGTAAAAGTGCCTGAATAATGTTAAAACAATTTCTTCATAAAGACAAGTCAGTTATTACGCATTCTGAAAAAGTCGAAAAATTAAATTTTTAGCTATAACTCAAAAACAAAAGAATATAACTAATTTCTGTATTTACCATTGTATAAATAACGAAAAATGAGATCGAGATTTGTCCTCTCGTTTTTCCGATCCCTTACAGTTCCGGAATTAGCCTGGTTTGACAAACAAATTGGACCACTCTGTACATCCAATTTCGTCCACCCTGTATATCTGATTTCAGTCTTTACACAAAAGCTGACTTGTTTTAATAGCAACATTTTTTCCTGCAATAATTTTTCGTAGCAAAATTAATAGAGAGTTTTTCTTTTCTGTTAATTCTACTCTTAAGTCTGCTGTAAAATATATCTGACTGACAATGAGAAAGAGATTGCAAATTTTGGTAACCCCAACCCTGAATATTCTACCAGTCCTGGATTCCTGAATACATGCAGCTCTTTATTTTAACTCCCTTTCTACTATCGTAAGTCCGAACAAACAAGGCTCAGGGAAACGATGCGATGGGACTATCGACGTCTGAAACATGGTAGCCCCTAAGAATCAACTCGAACACGTATATCTGTATATATACTTTCGATGATCAAACAGATAGGAAAGATATAGTGCACGCCCAGGGTGGTATTTAGGAAATATCTGGATTTATTTTTCTGTATCGGCATGTTGATGAAATACATTGTATTTTTTTTATGTATGCTACGTCGGTAATATAGATGTATTCTTTAATTTTGGTGTGGAAGTATATTACTAGAACGAAACAGTGGACACAATACTGCGCGATGTCTACCCCAGTGACCAACTATATTTATTCATATTTTATAAATATTTAAAAAATATTAAATCTTTCTTGGATATTAGTTATATTAATATAATATGCATAAAATATATTATAGAAAATATATTAGGAAAACATTTAAAAAATATATATGTTATGTAGCATTAATAATATTTTATTGCAAATGTTTTCTCAATATATTTTTCATAACTCTGCAAGAATATTTTGCTTTGTATTTCTGTAAATATTTATTTCATATAAAAAAAAAGATTTTATATTTATAAGATAATTGGAATGCTCAATATCACTATGTACAGAAATCGTTTAATAATATAATTGTTGGAATTTTATGTATCATATATGTACTGCATCTACCAGATAAATTGCTAGTTGATTTGCTTAAGAGATTCATCTCGGTAGATAAGCGTCATAACCCTCAAATAGAGGTTAGAATATGTTGTGTTGTTTTATTGTTTGTACGTAGAATGTTTTCAAATATTATGAAATAAAGTAAAAATAAGTATCGTAAATATTAGAATGTAGCTACCACTTCAATTATTGTAAATGCTTCAAATGTATTAGTAGGTGTTGATAATGTACGACGTTTTATTCATGGTATGATCTAATACAATTGGCATTGTTTTAGAGGCCACAAGGAAACGCCATGAGAGCGCCACTACCGAAGATATGAAAAAAGCCATAGGGTTGTACCTGGCACTAGCCAAGGCTAGACTTAGAAATGAGTATTTTTCATTTTTATTGGCTTATTCAAATAAAATGATAATAAATACGTTTGTTTTTTATTTAGAACACTTCAATTAAAAAATAGTGATTAATTTGATAAACCTTCAGTATGCCTTAAAAGATGCCAGAATTATTGATTATTAACTTGTATGGTGAGTGTGAAAAAACAAGTTCTTGCCTTTTAGACAACTCTATGTATGTTTCAACTTTTCGTTGTCGACGTTAATAAAATTAATTAAATAGATTGCATAAGAAATCTCAATTTTCATATAAATATTTTACAAATATTTTAGAAAAAATATAGCGCTTACATTCATTTTAAAATATGCAATAAATATTTCAATTGAATATTTTATCTATATTTAGAGAAAAATATGAAAAATATAGTCAAAAACCTCTCACGAAAAATATTTATAAAATATATTTTTAAAAATATCTATGTAATATTTCTGGCTGTTAGGGTATTGTTAACAATGATTTTTTTTTAAATGAATGTGTTTCCCTATAAAAAAAAAAGTTGTGTGAGGTATCCATATTAAATTATTATATTATTCCAATTTATATCTAACTAAATACATGGCACGACAATTTCTATCATCTTTGTTCACCTCGTTAAGGACGCCCCCTAACTTTTGGCAATTAAAATATCTGAATTAAATACAGCCTGATCAAAGTCTGAGATTGTTTGGCAATAAAAAAAAATAACTTGGTCTCATTCTGAAGTTACGTCATCTTTTTTTTTTCTGTTTTATTAGTTAAGTTTAATGTTTACGCGTAGATTAAATAGCACGGCACGAGTGGCAGATGATGTGACGACGAATATCCAGAAAAGATGTAGCCAATATTGCAAATTTACGTGGACAATCACATGTGGACACTACACTGTCAATAAAGCAAAATCATAACTGTCTTCAACATAAAATTTCATTGGAACAAATTCAATAACTATGTTTATTCCATATTCAGTTTTTTTTTTCTAAATTTAGTTGTATTACTACTGGAAATGGCGTCTGAGTATCGATACCATAAGACACTGAGACAAGTAGTAAGGCTATAAGTCACACCAATGTAGTTCTTCAGACCTTCAAAGTGGAAGTGGTTGGTCATTCCACCTCTCTGCTCCCTCTTCTATCTACAACTTATTGCTCCTTCTTGCTTTCTGTGATATATTTCTTCATTCTTCCCTATTTTTTATCTTCCTTCTCCAGTCTTTAATCTCTAGGCGTTGTATGTCGTTAATTACTTGTTGGTCCCATCTTATTTTAAATCTTCCTCTTGGTTTGCTTATTATTGGTTTCCAATTCCTTTATTATTATTATCTTCCTACGCTAATTGATAATTAGGTCACATTAAAAACGTGTGTAACACTCGATTGATATTAGCATATATATGTTTCACCTTACCAAGGATCTTCAGTGCTACTGGTCAACCTAATATATTATACGAAGAAAGTCGTATAAATACTTAATACGTGGAAGAATAATTGAATGATAATTTAAGATGGAAATCTCATTATTAACGTGAAGATATTTGCTAAATTGTCGATCTGAAACTACAATATGTAGTTTCAGATCTCATTCATTCTCTACTTGCAGTATTGACCGAATTTCTGAATGGTGCTAAACAAATCTTAAATCTCAAAAACGGCAACATGTAGCTATGGGGAGTAATTAATAAAGATTGACGTATTTATGGTCGTAGAATCCAAGAATGTAAAAAAATTAGATCATTCTATTTAAAATAACAAAGTTGACGTCCATTTCCGGTCAAACGAAATGATATTTTGGTTAAAGTATTTCACATTTATAGTTCCAATCGGACAGATAATGGTGCCAAAATCTCAAATATAATAAATAAACTTTTAATGAACCACTTACGTGGAATATCCTGTATAAAATAAGTATTGAATACAATTTTATTTTTATTTATTTACGTTATTCAGTTCATGTTTTTATTTGCTTTACAGCTATGTTCGACAAGACAACTGAATCGCTTAAATACGTCCCTGTTCTGAAAGTATTCTTCACGTATGAATCCTTGGCCGCCTATATAATAAAAGAAAGCATCTTGCATAAGCCGCATAAGGACGGTCAAAGGTGGCCTTGCAAGGTAGCCATCCCAGGAAGGTATTTTTCTTGGGCACATACACAAAGAACGATTCTGTTGCGCCTTGCCCCAATATAATGTAACATGTTTGCGATCGCTAGCTGACCGTTGGCTGCCTCCGCAGCCGTATGTCGTACGCATATATATTTTTTTTATTATTGTGCCCCTTCCTACGGACTCTCGATCACATTTTAGAGAATACTTCGATAATCTGCGATCCTCAATAACAGATTTCTTTGTATGCATACTCGGACCGTATTTTTCCATCTCGCCTTTCTTATTTTTTTCCCCCTACATAGTATCTGGTAAGGTATTTATCGGAAGAATTTTTTCCCTTTATTTCTGAAAATCCGCTTGTGCCCATGCCTGACAGAATAATGCAAGTGTAAGACGATAAACATGAACGGTGGCAGTTATGTGTTTTTTTTTGCCTGGCTACTTTGATCGTCTTGTTTTGCAAGATGATAAAAAAAAAAAACGATGATTGTTGTGGATAAATCTGTATGGCTTTGATGTTATTAAAATGAAATTCCAAACGTGCGGGTCCTTTTCTTGTTTTTCCTGGGGCGTATCTTGTTGAAAATGGGGTGTGTTTGAATCGTTTACCGTGGCAAATCTGCCCGGAAAGATGTTTGAGTTATTGATGGTAATCCTATAAAAAATACTCTCTGTAGAGTAGGTGTTGAAAATTGCTAAAGGCGTAAGATATTATATTATATTTATAGAAGTGCGGAATTTATGTATGACTCGGACGTATATCATATATTGAGTAGATGGCCAACCAACATGTTATATACTAGTGTTGGGAACGAAATTTTTATCATCATTCACGTTAGATCGTCCGCTTCATAATACGACTTCAAGCAGTCTACTTCACTCATTGCGTGAATGAAGGGCTTGTGCATAAAGTAAATCTTTCATATTGCTTTCACGAGAATAAACGTGTAGCAACCTGTTTGTATGTAAACAATTTACTATTTATTTTTAACAATAAGGTATTTGCCCAAAAAACTAAATTGTAACCTATTATTATTGAGCTGCTTGCTTCTGCCTTTCACGAAATATATCCATTCATATCGTGAAAGTAACCTTGAGCTTTTGTTTCATTCGTTATGTGGGCGAAATGAAACCACGTTCATCTCAACATTAATATATACACTTTATTTATGAAAAGCTAAATAATTAAAAATCATCCTGACCTCGTGCTCCACCCATAGCTGCTACACGTGGCTAGCTATTCTAAGTACTATAAGGATTCCATAACAATTGAACAATTGTTCCTACTCTAACTAAATACTTTCTCTATGATTGTTAATAACAAAAATATAATACAGTAGCCTCGCAATTAGGTGAAATGCTGAAATATATGAAATGTGATTAGTTCACATAATCGCGAGTCAGCTATCAGTTTTTAGAATATTTGCGCTCATGGTACGACTTTAGTTATCTCCCAGCATTCACCAAGGAGTAAGCCATGGCAAAAACCTTACTCTAAGAGGATGTGGAAAGAATCCGCTTGTTTTTATAAGCCCCTGTGATTGATTTCAGTTGTAAAATGCAATATTGCATATGCCTCTGCGTGAAAGACCATGGCATATTTTCCTAGTTCCTAGTGGAACGATGTAGATTCCAATAGTAGATTCTAGCAGCTTTTTGATCCGTCTTTACGCCACATCAGCTGTTATTACAATACCAAAATGTTTTAGTATGACTTTGATGGTTATTTACCGAAAACAAGAAGACCGTAGACTACAACTAATGAAAATATTATAGAAAAGATTTACACTAATGAATTAGAAGGATCACTTTTACCAGGCACTAAACCACGGTATGTGTTTATGTGTCATTCTTTTAAAACAATATTGAAAAAGGAAATTACAATGTATATATTCGTGGAAGTCTGAACGACTGGATAATATCTTTCCTTACGAACCGTAAAATAGTAGTTAGGATAGGGGAGTCAGAGTCCAGAGAATTTGATTCTGATACAGGGACCACCTCACGGTAGCGTTTTGGGACCCCTCATATTCCTCATGTTCATTAATGACCTTCCTGAATATATAACTGTAGGCAAAGTTTTTCTATACGCGGATGACTCGTGTATCGTAATATCCGATCCGGACAAATCACATTTTACTTACAAAATATCCTTAGCATTGGAAGAGTTTAATAAATGGTGTGTAACTAATAAATTGATGGTTAATCATAGAAAAACTATCCTTACAGAATTTTATAACAAATACAGATCACCAAGCCTAACTTCTTTAAATTATAATGGACAAATACTAATTCCTTCTACAGAATGCAAATTGCTGGGTACCATATTGGATAGTAATTTAACCTGGGAGCCCCAGATCGAACAAATCAGCGTCAGGCTTCAAAAGACATGCTATTTGATTTTTAACTTGAAAAATATTTTACTATTGACGCTCTTCTAAATGTGTATTATGCATATGTATATTCAATGCTTTCGTATGGCATACAAGTCTGGGTCAGCGAAAAGACATAAACAGGATTTTTATACTTCAAAAACGTATAATTAGAATAATATTTAACATATCTTATCGAGAGTCCTGTAGGGGTGTATTTCGCGAACATAACATCTTCACCTTGACGTCCATTTACCTTTACAAGCTACTCACCTATATATATGGAATTAAAAATTGCTTTCACACACATGCTGACTATCATAATTATAATACAAGAAATAATAATAAATTAACTTTTGGTAAACCAAACCATTCATTTTATTTGAAATCTCCTTGTATAGCAAGTGCAAGTATTTTTAACAGGCTTCCGGTGGATGTGAGAGAATCCAAAACTATAGCAGATTTTAAACGAAAACTTAAAACACTATTAATTTTAAAATGTCCCTATAATCTTAAAGAATTCGAAGCATGCCTGATGCTCTGAGATACATAGTTTTTTGTGCACATAGTTTTATTGTTAACAGTTTTTGTGTATTTTATGTATTTTTAGTATTGTTATTTTTATATTCTTATTAACCGTTGTATTGCATCACCGTTTTTATGACTTGCCCTATCTACACGTTATTTATTGTAACCTAAAGGGTCAATAAAGTTATTATTATTATTATTATATTATTATTATTATAATTAATTCAAGAATTGTCACATGGTGATTTTGACCCAGACGTCGGTCAAAATCACCATTTAACAATTCTTGAATTAATTATATAAAAAAAAGTTTTACAAAAGAGTAATGTAATGCCGACGAACATTTTTCAACAAAAGTCACTATTTATTTGAATGGAACAATTCTTCACCATAGTAAATAACATATTGACGAATGAGAATCTTCACTAAATTCACGAAACTCATACTCAACATCCTCAAAAGTTGAATGTTTGGATGGGAATTGTAAAAAAAAGCATGCTTATGCTCCCATTTTCTACAGAAGGAAACTTAAACTTACCTCAAAATATTTAAATATAGTTGTTTTAGTACATATAAAATATATATTTACAGATCCCAACTTTCATACATATACAGACAGTTTACAAAAAAAAAGAAATATAGACGTAGACCAAACAAAAATTTGAAACGATTGTAGATCCTTCTATACGAGAACACCCAATATTTCCTCTAAGAAAGCAAATATAATAGATTTATAACCACTTTAGCAGTTGATGATAAGTCAGGTCAAGAGCAAACATCACATAGGTCTTGATAATCGAAAATAAATTTTAAGTCCTTGTTTATACAAGGATACCAGAATCCTTTTAGGATTTCAGATGCACCCGTCCAATTATATCAATATTTAAAATGATATCTCCAATGCTGTAGTCGTTCATTAAAAATTGAAAACCGAAACCTTCTTTTCAGTAGTATTTAATTATACATCCCTATTTCACCCTCTAAACCACCTTTCTTGCATATTACTTTTCTTTATAGTATTGATCTCTGGTACACTGTGTCAGCTTTTTTATACAGCATTCTCTTTCTCTTTAACAAAAAGAAGCAAAGAAGCAACTTTGTACATATCTCTGACTTACCCCGAAAGAAGAGAAGCTTCGGGGAGTAAAGAGCTGAGATACATCAAAGGCGCATTGTCCGGACAGATTTTCTTTTGATGTTTCTTTACTCTTTTTATTTCCTGTACCGTTGGAGCAGTTAATTATTAAGGAAGCCTCGCGATGTGTGAGCGACGCGATTTTTCAGGCGACGCCGGAGGAAGATGCAAAAGTGAAAAAAAATTATCTCGATCAAACGTATGAACCAAGAAGGGAGGATGAGAGACCTGGTAAAAAAAAAAAATCATAGAAAATGACGAGGATGTACAGGGTGTTCCTCGACGAAATGGCAAACAAATTTTAATAAATAAAATTTGCCTTATTAGTAAGCAGTATTAGCAGGAAAACATTAATCCTTGATGATTTTCACACTGCGAATTATAATTTAAAATTATTTAAATAAGACAATACTCATTTAATAACTAACATCTATTTGTGTTTCTTTTCTATACCACGCTTATTTTTATATTGAAGCATCAGATATTGTAAACTGCCAAATTTCAGTGAGGTAGTTCATTTCATCATTCGGTTTTAAAAGTCAATAATCAAATAAAATTGCAAATAGATTCTAAAAAACCTACTAACTAAATAGTAAGTAAAGTACCCATTCGTCGGTAAATAATATATTATTGAAAAAATATTCATATTTGGGATATTTATTCATCATTAATTCACAAAATTCCATACTACAGTGATAATTGTCGGGTAAATGATCTTGGGACGTGCTAGTTTTCTACGACCGATATTTATTTTTATGTAAAAAGATATAAAACAGTTGCATCCGCGAGCAATTTGTCTAGATGTCATACTAGGATTTTATTTCACTAATGCACAAACTTGAAATTCTATATCACTGATATTTTTCGCTTTTGTTATTTATTAATGTAAAGGTTGTTTCAAAAATTTCGATCGTCAAATTACGAATAGTATTAGTTGCGCTAGAAATTGATCTTTCCGGATAATTCACTGCAAATAAATCATGTGTAACTTCTGCTGAATTGCCACCGTAAAATTGTTTTACAATAAATAATTTTTCCTATTAATATTCCATTTTTTTATAAAATTACCTAGCGAATCGTTTCCCTCATCTCACAGTAGACGGAATAAGGACGATATTGAATTGATTTAAAAAGATCGATGTGGGAATAGCATTTCTTAGTAGTTAGACAAGGGTAAAGAATAGCGGTGAGTGCTTGTCGTTAGACAGCGATAGCATGCCAATTGGAGATGGTAAATTGAAGCGTACAACCGCCCAACAGAATAGCATGAGTATTTTTCGCATTTGTTAACTTATAGAAATCATATTTCCATCCTTCTTTTAGTCATATTACGGCAATCGACAGGTTGAAAGTGCGTTTTAGGTATAGGTGTCCTATTGTGTTCAGAATCCGAGATTGTTTAGTTGCTTTGTTTCTCCTACGCTAGCGAAGAAAATAGAGGATATATACATATGATGATATATGGTACGAATTATTCCATTTAGTTACGTCTCTTTATACTTCGTTATATTCTTCCTCTAATTTTAGATAATCAAATACTAGTATATGGACATTTTTTATTACAATTTTTAAATTAAACAAATAAGAATTAAGCTTCGACAACTTTACAACTCAATATTTTTAATTTATTTCGGCAGACATACATACATCTGTATACAGGATCAGGCAAATGTGTGGGAACACCTGATTTTTGGCTAAATTATGGGTTCTATTAAAAAAATAACCTTAAAAAAAGTTTTTGTAGTATTTTTATTCTAGACTGTAACATACTTTGGTTTCCAACAACTATCATATGTTTCGAGATATGACGTCATCGGTACTTTTGGAAATGGGCCATTCACATTTTCGAATAGATACTTTTCCAAAAATTACAATGATATATAGTTTGGTTGTATATTGGCTTGAGATATTAAAATAAAGCGTTGGTTATTAATATATTTGGTTCCATTACGATCAATCTTGTCCACCATTTCCCGACAAAACTGCATCCTTTTATGAGGATCATCTTCATTTAATTCTTTTACTAAATGTACTTTATAGGGAAAAACTTATTTTTAGACAAGAAAAAGGAATCAGTACAGTAATATAAGGACAGTTTTGTTAGAGACGTTTTTGGTCCTTCTTGAAGATCAATAAGAACATCCAAAGAATTATCTTCATTTGTAGCAATTTAAAGCTGAATTTTAGGAAATATCCGATTTCTAGTAGTATCCGGTTCTGGTAAAGCTAGTCTTCGGGTAATACCCGGTTTTTGGCAAAACTCGATATCGGGTAAAGCTCGACTTCTGGTAATACCCGATTTCTGGTAAAGTTTGATACCCGAGTAATTCGAAACCAGGTAGTCCACTGAACGGGTACCCGATTCCTAAAAAAGACGGGTTTCGACAGCCGTAATATCTGCATATAGTCGTGGAGCTGGCGTCAAAAAGTGCAAGAGTTTTCGAAAGGTTGATATTTTCAAATCGCAAATGAAATTGGGCAGCTGATTTCCTTCGTAATGTTTATGTGTTTATCAAACATGTGGAGTCATGCAGATGAAAAAGTACCAACTATTATGATTTTCATTTCATTTGCAATGTTTTAATTCAAGCGGATGTAACTACAGGTAATTTATATGCCGGCTGACTCTTAAATGTGTTTAAATACTTTAAATATGAACGTAACTGAACGCTAAACGCTGATTTTTCGGTTTAGGCATAAATGCTGAATTTACTACAACTGACGATATCGCAGTGGCGGCTCGTGAGTTATGTGAAGGGGGTGGCACAAAATAAGAACTTGTCTATTTTTTGACATAAAAATCCATTCTTCCTATTTTTCACGCTGGAAAACACGTCTATGACTTTGCTGTTTAAAATGTGTTCAGTCG
Source organism: Protaetia brevitarsis (assembly GCA_004143645.1). NCBI lineage: Eukaryota > Metazoa > Arthropoda > Insecta > Coleoptera > Scarabaeidae > Protaetia > Protaetia brevitarsis. The sequence goes on along the minus strand of RXPK01001669.1, from coordinate 62,645 downwards.
GATCTTCTGACATTGTGCTTCTCAGAAAAAGTTTTTAATGCGTTTGGGGTGGAAAAACATCGTTCACATACTGCTGTCGTAATGGGGTGTACAAATAATATCCAACAGTTTATATGTTTCCGTCAAAATTTTTTTAAGTTGTTTGTATTATTGAACATAAAAGCGGCAAAACACCACCTACATGCACGTCACAATATCTTCGCGCTCATAAATTACTGAAAGCTCACTTTTCAATTTTACGCTGTCCAACATAGGATAAGATTTCACATTTTATATACACATAATTAACGACGCAAAATATGACGATTTTTTTTCACATCTTCGTTGTACTTAATTTATGTCGCAAATAAGCATTGTCTAACTATTCACGTATGTCCACTTTCCAGAAACATTAAAATCCACGCATGCATTCATGTGAGAAACGGAATTTTCGTGTTTCTTTGCCCTCTCTGCGATATGCTTTAAATCATTTATTCCACGCACTGACATCTTTCTTAAAAAGTAAGCAGATAAAACAAAATAGTTTATTTGTTAGTGAATATCCGCACATCCACTCATATTTTTATTAAATAGTCTATTGTAAATTCGAATTTTACTTGTGGAAGTGTAGTTATTTGAAGATCAGGAATAGGCCTTCCTTTCTCCTTAATTTAGTTAGTTTTCTCTCAAATGAGTTTTTTTTTAAAGATTTTGCACTCAATTAACTTCCATCATTAATAATAAACATCACTTCAAGCCTTTGAAATCACACATACGTGGTACGCGTTGAAAACGATGTGCTACACGAAGTTCGCTTCGCATAGCGTTCGCATAGCGCTAGCGATCTGGCGATTGGAAGAAAACTGCTACCATCGTTATAAAAATACGTAAAAATAATAAAATAAAATAATTTTTTGCTTTGTGTTTATCTTCGGTGGTTGGGTGGGCCAAGTGCCCTTGTGCTTTTAGTACAGCTGCCACTGGCGATAGTCGTATTTGAGATTATTAGGATTTTATCTAGTTGTGATTAGTACTTCTGGTTCATATGTTATCCCCAGTGACCCAACTATATTATTTTCAAATTTTATAAATATTTAAAAAATATTAATCTTTACTGAATATTATGTATTAATATAATATGCATAAAATATATTATAGAAATATATTAGAAAACATTTAAAAATACTATATGTTATGTAGCATTAATAATATTTTATTGCAAATGTTTTCTCAATATATTTTTCTAACTCTGCAAAGATATTTTGTTGTATTCTGTAAAATTTAATTATATATTAATATAGATCTAATATGATTTAAGTAGTATCTAAGTTGAGTGCTGTGAACTTTTCTATTAATATATCTGGGTTTGTGATTATATTATTTGTTAATATTTGTAAGTTGCGAACGTTCAACACAACACCTCTATTCATTACGGCCCGTGTATATCATTTAGTATTGTTTCTGCGTCTATGTATCGATATTAGTATTATTATTATGCGTCTATGGATTAGGTACATAGAATGCATACGCGCACGTGCGTATCATTAACGTTTTCATTCGTTTGTCCGTTACATTTATAGTTTATAATAGTATACGATTAGGGCAGATTAGGGTTAACTGTTAATTAATTGTTGCGGGTGATTTTAGTTTTTGTGGTACGACGAGGTAAGCAAAAATTGAACATGTCATGCATTTATAAGATAATTGGAATGCTCAATATCGCTATGTACAGAAATCGTTTAATATAATTGTAGGAATTTATGCATCATATATGTTCTGCATCTACCAGATCAATGTTAGTTGATTGCTTAAGAGATTCATCTCGTAGATAAGCGTCATAACCTCAATTAGAGGTTAGAATACGTTGTGTTGTTTTATTGTTTGTACGTAGAATGTTTTAAATATTATGAAATAAGTAAAATAAGTATCGTAGTATTAGAATGTAGCTACCACTCCATTATTGTAAATGCCCAAATGTATTAGTAGGTGTTGATATGTTGTACGATTTTTATTCTGGTATGATCTAATACAATTGACATTGTTTTAGAGGCCACAAGAAACGCCATGAGAGCGCCACTACCGAAGATATGAAAAAACCATAGGGTGTACCTGCACCAGCCAGGCTAGACTTAAAATGAGTATTTTCATTTTATTGGCTTATTCAAATAAATGATAATAATATGTTTGTTTTTTATTTAGAACACAATTAAAAAATAGGATTAATTTGATAAACCTTCAGTATGCCTTAAAAGATGCCAGAATTATTGATTATTAACTTGTATGATAAGTGGTGAAAAAACAAGTTCTTGCCTTTAGACAATTTATGTAGTTTCAACTTTTCGTTATCGACGTTATACATTCTAAATAACCAAGAACAATTTTAGTTCTTTTGGCAAATTAAATAGATTTGCATAAAAAATCTCAATTTTCATATAAATATTTTACAAATATTTTAGAAAAAATATAGCGCTTACTTAATTTTTAAATATGGCATAAAATATTTTAATTGAATATTTTATCTATATTCAGAAAAAAATGATAAAATACATTCAAAAAACCTCTCACGAAAAATATTTATAAATAATATTTTTAAAATATATATGTTAATTATTTGCTGGGCGTGTTCAGTGCTTATTTTCATACTTTATACAGGAATTTTTTTTAAGCAGAAATATATTCTTTGCTTTACCATGGTAATTTTTTACACTATTGTGCCTCCCTTAATGTAATTAAGCTTTGCAGTATGGAAAATTAATATAGAAATCGTAGTGCTAAAAATTTCTCCCAGTATTTCGTACGTGAAAACATAAAGATCCAAAACAACCCCATCCATTCCTCATGTCGCCAATTAAAATTTGGCACGCGCTTGCGATTCTGCTATTCACGCCCAAACCGCGTTTTCACCCTTAAAAAAAAAATCCATCTCCTTCCTTTTTCCTCCTTTCCGACAGTTTTTTTGCCGTCTTTTTTCCCTTCCACATACGCGGAAACGCAACACCTAACATCGCGCCGCATCTATATATACATAACATACACGTAAAAGCAGCGCACCTGGATCGAACGCGACATCAACACACCCAGCATCCGAGAGTCCACGTGCCCGCCTGGCTTTCCGTGTAGATCCGCCGTTGATAGAGGCGGCACGAGCGCCCTCTACGTGCGCTTTCGCCCCGTAAAAAACATAAAACGATCTGCGACGGGCACGCGAGCTACTACGATGCAGCCGTGGAACCGCAGGCTGCGTACGTTTTTAGTTCCTTTTTTTTATGTACACTTATATATCGGATCTCGCGGCGACACACGAGTTTTACGCTTTACGAGATGCGGAATAGAAAGGGAGATAGAATAAGAAGGAGACGGTCGGATCGGATTTTATTGAGTGAAGTTTTATCAATGGGATCCGCAGGATGGAGTAGATGAAGTCGCCGAGATTTTAATAGTAGAATATGTGGGAGTATTTTAGACGGTGTTCGATCGATTTTAGTTTTAAAAAGCATTTAATAGATGGGTAATTTGGATGAGTGTTCTATTGGAAATGAGAATAGAAAAAGGAAGCAAAAATGGAAAGCCAGAACGCGGATTGAGGCGTAAACGAATAAATTCAATGTTTCCCTGATGACGATTAACCACGTCATCAGGGAAGATAAATGCTCACAAGGACATTTTTCTACCACATCATTGTTGGATACGTGTACTAAACTCGCGAGTAACTCCTAACAATCTCAAATTTATTTAATTCGTTTAAAATTGTTACTTTGTGTCGTTTTATGCAAGCACCGCCACCTGTTGTACGAAATCAATCCAATAGTTCTTCAAGTATTCTTTTATCCAGATGTTTTCGATTAGAGCACTCAAGGAAGCGACTTTCCTGATACTTGCCAATAACTAAAATCATATCAAGTCTTTCTTCCAACGGGTATGATATAGTTGGCAAAAATAAAAAGTAGTAAAACTCTTAGAACGCATTTTGACTAAAATATTGCGACTTAAATCTGACTTCTCTTTTCATTGTTTTCCTGTCACTCTGACATAATAATTAAAATTCTACATTAAGTGCGAAATGCCGCAACTGAGTCTTTTATTGAAAGCGAGGATAATTAGTAAAGCAGAAAATGGTTGATCTATAAGAAGGATTGGAGAATTGTGTAACATAATCGCAACACGGTATTTATAGTCATTAAGAGGTGGAGAAACGAGCAAACTCTTAACAGACAGCCTGGTTTGGGAAGACCTAGGAGTTCTATACCCTTGCAAGATGCTACATTGGTGAATCGCTTCAGGGAAAATCCTTTCGATAGTGTAGTTAATGCAGTTGCAGCTAGCAATTACTCTGGCTCGTGAAGGCTTTGCTTTGGAATTTATTCTTTGTGGAATAGATTTCTGGAGAAGTGTTATTTTTACTGACGATTTTTATGACGAAAAAGTATTTCAATCAATAAATAATGGCCGAATTCCAGTGTATCACCCCACAGATATACGCTTTGAAGAAAGATACATAAGTAATAATGACAGAAATGGACGATTTTCGGTGAATTTATGGGCGTGGATATCTTTACAAGACTCAAGTGTTTTGTGCCACATTCAAAACAGATTTAACGCTAATTCTTTTCATTTTTCATATTTTTTTTCTAAATATAGATAAAATATTCAATTAAAATATTTATTCCATATTTTAAAATTAATGTAAGCGCTATATTTTTTCCAAAAATTATATGAAAATTAGATTTTTTATGCAATCTATTTAATTTTGTCAAAATGAACTAAAATTGTTCTTGGTTATTTAGAATGTATAACGTCGATAACGAAAAGTTGAAACATACATAGAGTTGTCTAAAAGGCAAGAACTTGTTTTTTCACACTCACCATACAAGTTAATAATCAATAATTCTGGCATCTTTTAATGCATACTGAAGGTTTATCAAATTAATCACTATTTTTTTAATTGAAGTGTTTCTAAATAAAAACAAACGTATTTATTATCATTTATTTGAATAAGCCAATAAAAATGAAAAATTACTCATTTTTAAGTCTAGCCTTGGCTGGTGCCAGGTACACCCTATGGCTTTTTTCGTATCTTCGGTAGTGGCGCTCTCATGCCGTTCTTGTGCCTCTAAAACAATGCCAATTGTATTAGATCATACCATGAATAAACATCGTACAAACATTATCGACACCTACTAATACATTTGAGCATTTACAATAATTGGAGTGATAGCTACATTCTAATACTTACGATACTTATTTTACTTATTTCATAATATTTGAAAACATTCTCGTACAAACAATAAAACAACACAACGTATTCTAACCTCTATTTAAGGTTATCACATTTATCTACCGAGATGAATTTCTTAAGCAAATCAACTAGCAATTTATCTGGTAGATGCAGTACATATATGATGCATAAAATTCCAACAATTATTTTATTAAACGATTTCTGTACATAGCGATATTGAGCATTCCAATTATCTTATAAATGCCATGACATGTTAAAAAGTTTTGCTTACCTCGTATCATCACAAAAAAATAAAACACCCCCGCAACAATTAATTACACAGTTAACCCTAATCTGCCCTAATCGTATACTATTATAAACTATAACATGTAACGGAGAAACGAATAAAAACGTGTATGATACGCACGTGCGCGTATGCATTCTATGTACCTAATCCATAGACGCATAAACAATACTAAATCATATAACACCGGCACTGTAATGAATAGAGGTGTTGTGTTGACGTTCGCAACTTACAAATATTATAAATAATATAATACAAAACGCAGATATATTAATAGAAAAGTTACAGCGCTCAACTTAGATACTAATTAAATCATATTAGATATATATTATCTAATTTAATCTTCAAACTATCATTTTAAATAGGTACATACCTACTTAATATGTATGCATATTTTACCCATTTTGTATTATTCGTCCTACGCACCAAATGTACAAAAGCAAAAGTTCAATCTTTTTTTTATATGAAATAAATATGTATTTACAGAAATACAAAGCAAAATATTCTTGCAGAGTTATAATAAAAAATAATGAGAAAACATTTGCAATAAAATATTATTAATGCTATATATTTTCTATAATATATTTTATGCATATTATATTAATATAACTAATATTCAAGAAAGATTTAATATTTTTTAAATATCTATAAAATTTGAAATAAATATAGTTGGTCACTGGGGCATTGATCATTTTCCATATTAATGAAATATTTGGCAAATAGTTATGGGGTGTAATTATAATTTCAAACTGAAATATAAAATTTCAAATCAAATGTCAAACTGAGATTCAACAGTTAGTGCTAGCAACGCAACAAATAAAAAAAAAAAACCCTGAATTTTAATTTAAAATAAAAAAAAAATAAGTTAAAATTGATAATTACCCGAAATAGAAAAAAATTGTATAAAAAAACTGGTTTCATAAAGGCGTTTTGTCGCACTCGATCATTAGAAAACTCTCGTTTTCCAAACTTGATCTCGTGCGACAAAAGTACGCTTTATTAAACTTGTATTTTAATAATATACTATTTTAATATTTTTACTTGGTGCCTAGGAGCATATGACGGATACATTTTTTCACTTTAATTAACAATTCGCGCATTGTAGAATTAATAAAGATAAGATTCCAATTACCCCATTATTTGTGCACATATATACATAATTCGACCAAGGATTTCTCACAAATTCCCCAAGAAATTAACCACGAAAAAATCCCATCCTTATCTTTACCACCGTAAAAGCGAAACAAAAAAGAAATCATCCCCAATTTAATAATTATCCCGGCGCTTCTCGCCCCCTCTACCGTTACCCCCTCGGGCTACCTACGCGTCTCGGCGCTAGTCGACGTTATTAGGACGAAGGGGTAGAAGAAGCAGGAGTGCCCATCCCCACCCCTCTCTCCTCCTCCTCCTCGGAGTGAAGAAGAGAAAACAAACGAGCGACGAGTGGAATTTTCGGTAGCCGCTCGTTAGGCGTCCCGACGCGGGAAGGGTCATCCCCACTACGGGGCGCGCTCGCGACTGCCCCACCACGACTATGCGTTAAAAACGGGCCGGGGTGGAGGCGGCCACCGTTGTGCTAGGTTAGGTCAACCTCGCGTGCGGTTCATGCGTTCAGTAAGCCACCGCAATTCGTGTGCGAAGCGCGCGACTGGTAAACGACTGTGCGCTATAAACAAAACACAGACGAGAGAACGTATAGCGACAAACAGAAGACGATCGACATTGCATCGGCTTTTATTCTATTTAAACAAAAATATATATCGACAATCGTATGAAAAAAAATAACGCGAAACATAGAAGAATTAAACAAACGAATAAATAATACATGAAAGACAAATCATTTACTTAAAAAAAAAAAAAATTGGCATTTTCGCAAATAATCAAAATAGAAAGATTCTTTTTTAGTATACATATTTAAGTTTTGCAATGGAACTTGGGTGCCAAAATCGTTACGGCGTATCACTTGACAGGTCTATTCTTGCGTCGTGAAAACACTTATAATAATGAACTGTGAATCACAGCGTATTTCGAGCATCAAACGATTTCCATAACTTTGCGTCAGATATGCCATTGCTGGAAGAGAATACCACTAAAAGAGGTAAGCACCCACAAATCCTATAATATTATGTATTTCATAAATTATGTGTAATATATCATAAGAATAGACTATGATGCATTTAGAAAGGGAAAATCTTATACAGAACAAACTTTGTTATGTAAACAATATATGGTTGGTGCTTTTATTGACATTGACATTGAATTGCTTATGATAATGTCAATATTTATAAAATATTAAATCAATTTATACCTTTGGCATCCCTACTAAAATTAATACGATCATTCATCGATTATTTTCTGTGAAAATTACAACCATTAAATCTGATAATAATAGTAATTTTGAATATCCAGAATATTTAAAGTAAATCTCACAGAAAAACTGTAATTTTATTTAATATTTACACAATATATATGTTTAAAGATGAAAAAAATCTGGCTCCCTTTTCCCCCGACAACCTCCATGAGACTAGATACATATATATTGTTATGTGTACTACCTTATTTGTTGATTATATTGAAAATATATTCTATTTTAATTATTATTTATTACTGTATTACAATAATAATAATACTTATAATAAAATTAACTTAAAATAACAAGAAGTTCGTAGTCCAATCCTGGTTAACAGATGCTGTTTATCCTCTACAATCTTAATTGTATTTTAGTGTCTCTCTACACGGTTTATTGTTTTATTGACACATCATTTTTTATATTTACAATATTGACGCTTTTTGCCTGATGATGGTTTGAAGACCGAAACATGCAGCAGGATGAAAATTTAAATTTAAACCAAGATTGGTGTATGAACTTCTTGTTATTTTAATTTTATTTAAACACCAATCTTTACTTATTATTAATAATAATAGTGTTTATTAACATTTACAAGATTTTAAATTATATTTACTTAAATTGATTTATTTATCTAATAGTAATAATAAGACAGGATTCAGCTAATAATAAATATAGAATAACTAAAGGTGGATAATTTACATTACTCTCATGAGCAAAAATTAAGTTCAAAATTTATGAAATTATTCATCATATCAGGAATGTTCAATCGTAAAAGTGAAATTTGTTTGAAGACTGAGAAAATATTTTTCAACCTAAAGAGTGACATGAAATGCTGGAGGGTTTATAAAAATTAGATCAACTGCATTTACACATTATGTTTCTGAAGCCTTAGATTAACCAAAGTCAGAGTGATGCAGTATTTATGGACTTTCAAAAAGCGTTTGACCGTGTTCAGCATTATTTATTCTCAGAAATTACATTAATTATGCATTTCTGATGCTATAATTGCTTTATTCTAATACTATTAGTATGATCGGAACCATCTCAATACCTTAGTTACAAATCTCATTCTTATAAATCCACATCTGAGTCCTCCAAGGATCGTTTTGGGCCATTTTATCTCTCATTTTTGTTGATAAATTACCAGGGTTGTAAATTATTCTAATTGTCTTATCTATGCAGATGATTAAAAAAATATTCACAAGATCAATTCTTTAACTGATTGCCATAGTCTGCAAGAAGACTTAGCAGCTATTTATTATTGGAGTAAGCGTAACTGCCTATCATTAAATATAAATAAATGTAAAGTCATCGCATTTGGTAGTAAGCAAAACTACTATTATATTCCTGTTTTTTTATACTATTTTGTAAATGTTTAAGGATTTAGGGATTCTGTTTGACCCTAAATTGACGTTCAACGAACATGTGTTAGAAATATGTGATCATTCATTTGAAACATTGGGTTATATAAGCAGAAATACCAAACCGCTAAGCATTTTTGCATTGATTAAAACTTATAATGTTTTTGTCCGTCCAATATTAAAATATTGTTCAATTGTATGGAATCCAGGATACTTGTATTATATAGACGTACTAGAAAGAATACAGAAGAAGATGTTAAAAACTTTATACTATCGTAAACATTCATTATTTCTTTCGCGTAATTACAGTTTAATAATAATAATAATAATAATATTTATTACCATCGATCATATTACATGATATTGGTAAGTTGTCAATAAAGTACAATATACACATATATAAAATAGTAAAATATAAACAACACTCACATATTAAAATAATCATTGTAAAGCTAGCAAAATAAAAAGCTATTATTATTATTATTATTAATTCAATACGCTGATGATTTTGTTTCATTTTCAAACCCAAAATTTAACTATCCGATTCGTTAATGTTGCTCTTGTGAAATTACACCCTCGGTGTGAGGACTATCATTTGTCTTTCTCTCCGTCTAAATCCAGCTTATTTACAAGAAAATATAATAATATAATCCTGATGTTTTGATGTGTTGATTGTAGAAGATGTAATTCACTAGTACTTGCTGTTATACAAAATTTGGGTTTAAACTTTGATTCTAAATAATTGTGATGAAGTCATACTAACTCCATTGCATAAAAATGTTGAGTTAGTGGCCTTATGTTTATTATATTTAATACATTTCTTTAACAATCATTTAAAATGTAACGTTGTGTCGATTTTACCCTCATACCGTTTTTTCAAACGTAATATAGAAACTAAATCTTTTAGTATCCACTAATTGTATGCCAATGAATTTTAATTGATGTACACGACTTATAGCCCCTTCTTTTTACTTTTTCTCATACATTGTTTAAAAATGAACATTTTTTTTTACTAAATTTAGTTGAAACGTCAATTTATCACTTGATAAATTAACATTACTTTATTCAGAAACTGCAAATTTTTATTAGATGAATTAGCAAAAAAACTAATTCACACTTTTCAAATTAAATACCCTCATCAATAAGTAAAAGTTTGTTTTATTCTATTCTATATTTTTCCTTTATATATAATCTCAAACGATTTTTAATTCTTAGAAAAAAAAAAACACTTCAATTATTATACCTAGTACAGGAGGCCACTTCACTACTACAATTAAACTTTATTAGCTGGAATATGTTTATAGGTAGAAAAGGGATAATAGGTAGAAATGTCGGTCGCGCCTATCCGATAAAGTGGGAACGATAGACTGTGACCGAGCCCCCGATATACAGCAACCAGCCGGACATTATGTGTGGCGCCGCTGGTACATTATCATGTCAAAAAAAAATGAAACTAAATAAAACAATACAGAACCAACACAAAAATAGGACCAATACCGTGTAAAAAACATTTATCAGAAGGAATAAAAAGAGCTTTTATCAATAATATAGCATATAATTGATGTATTAATAGAATGGTCAGACGTGTCTGCTTACATGGGCCGCAATCGCCTCGCGCTATGCAGAAGGTTTAGTCATAGTATATCTTCAAGGCAGTAAAATCAAAATTCGTGTGTCTAGAGATGGTAAATATCAATAATTGACGATAACAGATACGAACAGTTCTTGTTCTCAGGTCATACCTATTATTAATACCTGTTACTGGCGTTCGAGTCTCAATATGGGTATAGTTCATTTACTATAACAGACGAGGTACGTCATTACTTGCAAATTCGGGTCATGCAATACCATACTATTAAAATAACCAACTAACCTCTAACTTTTTCATATTCAATTAAACATATTATGTTGGTGCCTACTGTTCTTTAAATTGCATGTTTGTCACGTTTTTTCATGTCTTCCCACCAATTTCGGTCTTGCTATCAACTGTCAAACGGTTATATTCTGCGTTTTCAGTAATGTGTGGGAATTTGCGTTTATAATTGGTATATATTTATTTAAAATAAGTAGTTATTACAAGGAAAATCTGTCGAAACCATTGTGTAAACAATCGAAGGAGTTAATAGTTTCGTTAATCGTGTATTTCGACGCGGACCATTTGCTCCCGTTAACTTTTGTGCGAGAAGTATGTACAAAATCCATATATTTTTAATGTCATATTCTTAACAGTATTTCGTTTTTTTAGAGAGTAACGAGTTCAAACATTCATGTTGCAAACATAAGCAAAATTTCCAAAACTCCATGAGTAAACAAGAAATTACATCCACTAACCCAAAAGGAAAATGCATACGAAATAAATGTTGTAAAAATTGATTATTCTACTCATTGTGTGTGCTATTGACAACAAAATTTATGAAATGTACGATAACAGTGAGTATATACAAATATTGTATACAGAAGTAGTTCTTTCACATACATTTTTCAGACTAACATAACACATTAAACATTTTGAACAGTGCTCTTAAAGAAAACCACATTTTCTATGGTTGAAACACATTGTTGTAGTAGATATTATTTGCTTTCAAAGAAAAGGGAGTTTGTTATGAAACGCTAGATGAAATATGACAGATCGGAGGATGCATACAATTGTTTAAAGCGGATTGAATTAAATTAATCTGGAAATTTGACGTACTTGGTGTACAACACATTGGAAACGAAATTCAGAAGTAGTAAATCGGAGAGATTGGTTTAGATAGAGAAGAAACTTGCATACTAATCGTTACTGTGAATACTTTAAGCGATAATGGTCCCGATTAAATTTATTGTACTCACTTGTGCCTTTTTGTTATTTTTTCCACTACTATCATGATTAGCATATTTTAAATCCTGATTTCCAAAAAGAATCATCACTAATATTAACGGTAAATGTTATTTTTAAGAGTTTGTTTATTCACCTGTCAAAAGTGTTTGACAATTAAATAACCAACGGTTTGTTTACGTTTTGACGAACAGAAAATTTGCAACACGGTCGTGACGCCATAGCAAACTGACTCACGTAGTACCTCGTCTGTCACAGTAAATGAACTATACCTAGTTAATACACACCGAAAGTGCGCATCTATTATCATCAGTATCAGTTATCTTTAATACGGTGGTATTTGTTACCAGACAATTGCCAAGCAACTAATGTAGTATTTTACTGGCAAAATATCCGTATTCGTACGCGTACTCATAAGGTATTGTCGGATAAGAGGTTTTTAATCTTATGAGAACAGGGAATAAAAAATAAAAAAAAAACTTTTTAAATAACTGAAAATATATTCCATTTGTATAAAATACATATCAAAATAATCATTTAAAAATAAAAATATATTCTAATAATACTGTTTCTAAAGTCTTAAGTTGTTCTTTTTTTATTTGTTAACAGAGCGAATGGTTGTTCATCTTCCATATCCCATTCTGTGTGTCGGGTTTTATTATTTTGTTCTGTGTGACTGGGTAAACTTGAAGCATATGCATGATCCGGAATAGTATTCTTGTTAAATGGATAAATCCCAGCTCTAAATCCATTCATTATGTTGCTTATTGTCATTGATCGTCCACAGACTGGTGTGAAAACATCCGAAAATCTAACGTAGAAGCTCTTCATCCCAGTAATGTTCAAAAGGTCTAAAGACGGATTTATTCATAGGTTGAAATTTGTGTGTGGTAAAGTTGGGTAAACACAACAAATTTATGCCTAAATTTTTAGCTTTTTCTGCAATACATATCTAGGTGGCAAGAAGCTCCATCAGAGATTAAAATTACTGGAGCAGTTGACATAAATTTTGAAAATTTCGGGCGTAGAAAATCACAGAAAACATCCATTGTTTCGTAATGTAAAAAAGTATACCGGTGAATTCCACGATTTATATTATGGTGGTGCCAAAATAGTTTGTACAGTGTGCGATAAACAATTATTGTGTTGGCACAAATCGGACTACACATTTGGTGGCGGTGCATCTGATCCGTTATCTGCCTATAAAGATGCTTTAATTAGGCGTGCGTTACATCCGTAGATGCTGAACGGTCTTTTTCAAAATATAAGCATGTTTTATCATCGCAACGAAAGCGGTTTTAGTGAGAAAAATCTTAAAACACTTGATGTTACAAGCTTTTCTGCTAATTAAATAACGTAAGGAACCTGTTTGTAATATTTATAGTTGAATAAATAAATAATTTTGCCCTGTCCTGACACTGTACTGTATACTTTAACGTTTTTATGTTAATGTCACATATATGAAACTTAGTACAGACCTGGCGCGCAGACGAAAGTTAACCACTCCATTAATCATAACAATCGTATTTTGGTTTAACACACAGACCTGTTAATTAATATCATTTCAGTAATGGCAGTTCCGTAATTTTTATTACTAGAAAGATTACACAACGCCCTACATATTAATTTTATCTTTAAAAAAAAATGCTTAACATAAAGCATCAAGTAATTAAAATCATATCTTACCAAGAAAAACTAATTTTAAATAATGAACATTTTCTCTTCCGACTTTAATATCCCGAATCTGCATAATTGAAATAGTTATTGCTTTAGCCCCTTCTTTCAGTTATTCGAGCGGCATAATTTGAATTCTCCCCGTCTATATTTCGGTACGGTCAACTGAAATTTAATTTCTGGCACTAATAAATATACCGAAATGAAGAATTTTGCCAACCTAAATGAGCCGTGTAACTTTCTAATTGTTCCAAATTTCTGTTGTAAACGAAACATAATAAAAATGTAAATCATCCTTCGAAGATAATAAAACGAGGAACCTACATTCTCTTCAGAACATATTACTTTACTAATTAACATAGGCAGATTATTATGTAAATGTTTAACGTATAATTCATCTAAGTGTAATTTAAATTTATACCGGAGTATTGCTGGAATTATATGCTAAAATAAATTTATTATACATGCATAGTCTAATTTCCAGTTAAAGAAAGCGATATTAAATGAAAGAAAGATGTATCTAAAATTTAACTTCTCCTTTTACAACAATCAAACGTGCATAGAAAATATTTCTGCGTACATAATACGTTGTCCGACAACATGAAAAGGGGTTGCTTTCGAAAAGGTATCCATATCAAGCGGTCAATATAATCTGATGCCACTAAACGAGTTTGTAATAGAACTCTTTTGAATACTATTTAATTTTCCGTTAGACGTTAGAAAGAGAATTCGAGAAGTTGCTTGCAATGAAACTGCCGTATATTTTGAATACTATTTCTGGGAAAAAAATCCTGATCTTTTTTTTCTTGGGAATTTTCGATTGAATTGTAATAAACTTTTATTTTTGAGAATAATTATTTGAATAATTTTCATTTAATATTCTTTTATGGATTCCAGATTATCAATAAAATTATTATCTACTTTTCGTTGCTTCATTTAATCTTGATATTACAGAATATGTGTAAATAGTACAAATATGCCTCTCCTTACCTTTTTGTGCAGAAAATTTATAATTATAAGGTTCAAACCTCTGATTGTTTTAATGTTAAATCACAAATGTCAGTATGAAAAATGGCGGAATCACACACTAAGGACATACTCGCAAAAATCCATTGTTCTTGAGTGGTCCGTTTTGAATGACCTTCAAGCCCAGTCATTTTGTAAAGCTGTTGCCGGAAATTTTCAAACGTGTGGAATAATTTATATTTTAAAGGAAGTAGAAAAATAGATTTAAAAAATACACAAATTTATGCGTTTTTTATTCTGATTTTGTTGCAAATATTTATGAACAGTTTATAGTAATACAGAACACGATTCCAGTAAAATAATGTTTGATTAAGTGATACATATATTTGCAAGTGCTTTACGATAATTATGTTCATATTCTTTCCTTTTTGTGAAATAAATCTTTGTTCATATTTTTATAGTGTAAAATATTCTTCCAGGAAAAAATATGTTGTGGTTCTTTCTCAAATAAATTAATAAAAAGGCAATAGCTTCGGTGGAAGGCACTTTCAAATTTCTGACACGAATACACAATAACTTTTAATTAGGGTTCAAGAGTTATGACTATATCGTTCTGTGCGATACAAAGATTGTTCCTTTCTATTCGACTACTTCATTTCTAACATCCGACCCTGCACTGGTTTGTCAACAATAATGTCCGGGGGTGCACAAGTGGATAGAGTTCAAACGTAGACTATATAATATCGAATTGTCTATAATGTGAATAAATGCGATTAAAATTTATACCAGTATAATGCAGTTCAAACCAAAATCACATTATTTTAAAAACTGAACATAAAATGTATTAGATTAGTTACTGCGGTAAATAGCAATCTAGCTTAAAATGTGTATCTAACAAATAAATTGATTTAATGTGACCTAGGAATCTCTGCACAACGATAATAGTTCTTCTTATTCATGTACTTTCTTAATTCTTGTCGTGTCATATATATTAGATTCATTCGGAAATTCCAAGAAACTGCCACCATCATTAGCATCAAAATTTATCTTGCGAGAGTGATTGGCACTACAGCATGATACCCATTGGTGTCTTTCACGGTTATTTGAGTTATTTTACTTAAACCTAACAATATAATATATAAGAAAGTATGTAAATGTTATGGCCACTGACCACCGATCTTACCTTTTACACAAGAATATCATGGTTCATTAAATGTTTTTAAAACTGCAGGGGTAATTGAAAACTAATAAAATACGTAAAATAAATAAATAAAACAAGTAAAACATGTAGATTAAACGAATGAGTAAACTAATTTGTGTAGATACGAACGTAAACAATAACAAACTGCCATTTTGGGAAGCTGCTGTTTGTTGCTGAAGTTAGGTTTAGAAATTTGGACCCCTATAACTCATCTCTTGTCCTTACTCGGTGTACTCTGACGGATTGTTGTGATAATTGGTAACTTGGCCAGTTGTTACCTACCGCGTTCTGCGTCGAAATACACGATTAACAAAACTATTAACTCCTTCGATTGTGGTCCAATGATTTCGGCACGGTTTACTTGTCATAACTACTTATTTTAAATAAATATATACCAAGTACAAACGCAAATTCCCACACATTATTGAAAACGCAGAATATAACCCTTTGACTTTGACAGTTGACAGCAATAACAAAATTGCTGGAAAGACGGCAAGACGTGACAAGCATGCAATTTAAAAAATAGTAGGCACCAACATAGTATCTTTAATTATTGAACATGAAAAAGTTATGTCAGTTGGTTATTTTAATAATATTACCATATATATGCACTACCTTGCATTGCCAGAAATTGCAAAGTAATGACGTAACTCGTCTGTTATAGTACATAAATGAAGTATTACTTCATGGTTTACGGCCCCATATTCATAGTGCTTCCTTAAGGTATACTTTTCCTTTACCATGACATACAAATTTTTGTTTCATAGACCACATTTTTCCCTTAAGGTTACATTAGATAAGGAAAATCTTAAGGTAGCTCCGTTGGTACCTTAAGGACACCTTAGGAAAAAATATTTGATATAAATTTGACACATGTTGTCATTTTGGATGCCATTAATCATTTATTAAATTAATTAATAGGATGCAATGGCAGATATATAGGATTTTTTGGATTATATAAATATAAAATATGATAGTAATAGAACACAAACAACCGAAACGGTTTATCAGGGATGCACAAGAATTCCGTGAAATACTTTAGTAATGCAGAATTTAGAAAAAAGGTATTATTTTCTAAACAAAATATTCTATACATTTTATTGCCGCTTGTTAACGGACGATTACCGAGAATAGAAAATCCTGATGGTTTACCCATATCACTACTTTTTTGCACCATTAACTTCTTGTGCTTTTTTTTTTGTAATTGATACACAGTTTCAAGATAGATAAGCAATTTTTATGAAAGTCTTATAGCATTGTATTACCAAATATTATACCAGAGTACAACGAGTAAGGACAAGAGAGGAGTTATAGCGGTCCAAATTTCTAAACCTAACTTCACTCAAACAACAGCTTCCCAAAATGGCAGTTTGTTATTGCTTACGTTCGTATCTACGCAAATTAGTTTACTCATCCGTTTAATCTTTATGATTTACTTGTTTTATTTATTTATTTATGTATTTTTATTAGTTTTGAATTACCCTGCGTTTTAAAAAATTTATGAACTATGATATTCTTGTGTAAAAGGTAAGATCGGTGGCCAGTGGCCATAACATTTACATACTTTCTTATATATTACATTGCTAGGTTTAAGTAAAATAACTCAAATAACCGTGAAAGAAGACACCAATGGGTATCATGTTGTAGTGCCAGTCACTCTCGCAAGATAAATTTTGATGCTAACGATGGTCGCAGTTTCTTGGGATTTCCGAATGAATCTAATATATATGACACGACAAGAATTAAGAAAGTATATGAATAAGAAGAACTATTATCGTTGTGCAGAGATTCCTATAGGTCACATTAAATCAATTTATTTGTTAGATACACATTTTAAGCTGGATTGTTATTTATCGCAGTAACTAACTTAATTCATTTTATGTTCACTTTTTAAAATAATGTGATTTTGGTTTGAACTGCATTCTACTGGTATAAATTTTAATCACATTTATTCACATTATAGACAATTCGATATTATATAGTCTACGTCTGAACTCTATCCACTTGTGCACCTCCGGACATTATTGTTGACAAACCAGTGCAGGGTCGGATGTTAGAAATGAAGTAGTCGAATAGAAAGGAACAATCTTTATATCGCACAGAACGATATAGTCATAATTCTTCAACCCTAATTAAAAGTTATTGTGTATTCGTGTCAGAAATTTGAATGTCCCTTCCACCGATGCTGTTGCATTTTTATTAATTTATTTGAGAAAGAACCACAACATATTTATTCCTGGAAGAATCTTTTACACTATAAAAATATGAACAAAGATTTATTTCACAAAAACGAAAGAATATGAACATAATTATCGTAAAACACTTGCAAATATATGTATGACTTAATCAAACATTATTTTATTGGAATCGTGTTTTCTATTACTATGAACTGTTCATAAATATTTGCAACAAAATCAGAATAAAAAACGCATAAATTTGTGTATTTTTTTAATCTATTTTTCTACTTCCTTTAAAATATAAATTATTCTACACGTTTGAAAATTCCCGGCAACAGCTTTACAAAATGGCAGCTGGGCTTGAAGGTCATTCAAAACGGACCACTCAAGAGCAATGGATTTTTGCGAACATGTCCTTACTGTTATATACTGTGATTATACTACTATACATATTTACATTGTATTTGCCTAACATACAATACTTGATACATGCAGATTCGAGGTTTATCCGCATCATTCAAAAACTTTTAACTGTGCTTGCTAAAAAAAGACAAGACAGTTTGTATGAAGAACGACAAAATATTTACATTAGTAAATCTTGGTGGTCAAACTGGAAAAAATGTTTTGAAATAGAAAAAAAAAGATTCTTTACTCTTATTGTGCAAATAATAGGAATTTCATGGTCTATCTATTCTGTCTGCACCAATTTCTAACCATACTAATCAAATAAATGAAGTGAACCAAATCACTATCTAATCATAAACGTCACAAACCAGTCGTAAACTGTCAACAACAAATT
Source organism: Protaetia brevitarsis (assembly GCA_004143645.1). Lineage (NCBI taxonomy): Eukaryota > Metazoa > Arthropoda > Insecta > Coleoptera > Scarabaeidae > Protaetia > Protaetia brevitarsis. The sequence continues at coordinate 43,801 of RXPK01001669.1, read as the reverse complement.
TAAAATAAATACCATAAATATGGAAGATTATAAGTACAAAAGTAACAAGTGATAAGGTGTCCTTAGGTAAGCCATGCATAACGGGGTTTTGCAAATTATGTTTATATTAAGCCCGAACAATCTTAGAGTGAATGGTAGATATATCTACCCTAACAAGTAGCGAAATGGAAGACACATTATCCTATCCGTGCGCGTCTACAAATCAGCCCTATGCGTCGGCTTGAGACGCCTGAAAGGGTTAACAGCGCATCTACCGCGAAGTCGTGCGTTCTAATGAGAGACAGAGGTAGAGAAGGGGTGACGAATGACGCTATCAAAGGCGCAAGGATAATGGTGCCGCGACTGCGCTACCTAATTCCAGGGAGGAGTCTTACCTACTGTTATAGAATTTGTCGGCAGTTGCTAATTGTCGCAATAATAACGTTCTAAGGCGGTTCTACACAGATAAAAATACGGAGTTGAATCTACACCGTTTTAACTCTTTCGGTTTCCCTCGCGACCATCCGTTCAAGGAGCCTCCATTTCGGAGTTAATGTTTTGCTACTAAACGGATGGAATACAGAGATAATTTTGCTTTTCATAGGGAAAAACATCTTTACCGAGGCAACCTAATCCGTTAAGGACCAATTTGTCTCTCTTATGCAGTTTTACTATTTGCAATAAATGTAAAAGTTTCCGAAATGGAGAAATTTATACTCCTACTGCTGTTATTAAAATGATAACGGATGTTGTTTCCCCATATGTATGCAATACTACTATCGTATCAGATAAAATTATCTCCGTTGCTAATGCAAGTAACTCCACTTGGAAATAATTACATCCGCAATAAACAAACCGACGGTATTAAATAAATCCACAGTGAATATAATTTTCTCCGCCAGAGAAAAGATTTTGCTCCATATTGGATCAAATTATTTTCGGTACGGAACATGTTAACTCCGTTTCGGAATGTATTTCATCCTTTACACATGAATTTATTTCCGTTAAGAAGGTACCTGCCACAGAGAGAGAAGAGAATATCTCTCTAGTGAGAAGGTTTTTAACTCTATTTTTGTTACCTAGCTCCATAGTAGCTAAGTTTAACATCATATTGGAGTTAATCAATGAGGGCTATTCTATGTGGACAGAAGCACCTTGCTCAGTGCATTTATTCTATTATTTAGCATTAAAAAATGCATCAAAATGTCGTCGAACCTCAAGTTCTTGAATTATTTTTGATATATATCCTAATGATTACTAGGATAGACACACTAAGCACGTCCTCTTCTGCGGTCACAGAGCAGCCGTCATTGGAATGCTTTAATTTATCCATAATATAGTCGCTTCTTCGAGTTTGCACGACACAGTTTGAAACACCACGGATTCAGCTAAGATAAACGTGCTTTTATTCAGGAGCTAACACCTAGATGTAGTGGGGGCCAATTAAAAATTGGTACATCGTAGATTGAAAATTAAATAAGGATGCACAAGTTTCTTACCTGCTTTATCTACATCTGCCTTGGTGATGTTTGCTCCCATAACTCTTACCCATCTTTTACGGTTTTCGTACTTTACTCTGATGTGTATTTTATAAATTTCAGGTACAGTGCATTCCGCCATATCCTTCTCCATTCTCGAACTATTGCAAAGTGACTACGTCCAGACTTGCACATGCGCTGCACTAATATCGCTTTAATAAATGCGCATGCCCAATGCAAACTTGCAATTTTCAAATGTTTAGGGAAACAGTTACGATTTGGAGAACAAATATTCCCAATCGGAGGTATTCTTTCCCTTTTTGGCGTTGAGGTATTAGAAATAGAAACATCTGCTAAGTAAACAAATTATCACCTCCGTGAAGGAGAAAATATAATGCAATGTTAGGGATATTTGTTCACATTTAGGGCTTAAATACGGTAGTGTAGATGCGGAGAGAAAGCGGAGATTATTTCTTCCTTGAAAATCGTGTTAGAAAGCGGAGTAAATTCAATCTCTCCGTTTTGGTTGAGATTTTGTACAAAACCGAGGAAATACTTCCGTTTTCAGCATGGCAACTCCTTTTTGGAATAAAATATTTCCAAAACGGAGACTCCCTATTTCACTCCCTCAAATTTTTACCTGTGTATCATACACGATCAATAAAAAAAAGAATATCTACAGTGTATTCCATTTAATTTTGACAGTACAAGCTGCTCTTACAGCTTATAGAAATGATATGAAAAATTTAAGTAGTACTTAAGATAACTTAATAATGGAAAAAATGAAACTTTTTTGTAAAAATGGAAAAGAACTGAGTCACGGATACCTCAAGCAATGAAGTCGACTTCAGCGTAAATTATAAATTAAAAATGGTTGAACGCAAATTAATCAGGGGAAAAACAGGTTTAGAATAAACGTTAAATATGTGTAGTTGTCGTTTCTATCTAAATATGTTAAACTCGTTTGTTTATACAGCTGGGCATGAGTGTGTGGAGCTGAATATATCTGACACGGTAAAAGTTATCAAAAAAAAAAAAATATTAAGAAAAGGTATAGGTATTCTTAAGCATCATATTTTAAAATTAAGTAGACATATGCACGGTGCATCATGTCAGACCTAACTCATCATATTTTTTTTAAATGGATTACTATATTTTTTTCTGTTTTCAATTTCTGCTTACTTTTGCGAACCTCCTCATACTGTATGTTGTATTTGTCATTAAACATCTTCTAAGTTCGTTGTAGAAGTGAAACCCCAGCAAGGAAGACAATACCTCATGCATGACTCAAACAGAGCAAAGTATACTCTTCTTGAAATATGCTCACCAAGATTCTGCCTTATGACTCTAAGAGCACAGCAAGAGGATGATAAGCTCCGGCATCCACAACAACTCCCAAAAATTTAACCTCGGAAGAGGGCAAAAGAAGACTGTTATTAATAAATATGTTTATATATATTTATCTTGTTTGCCACCTCAGGCATTGGAGTTTTTTGTCGAATTGATAAATTTGTCATTACAAAATGCTGTTTTTCCGTCAAGCTTAAAACTTGCGAGAGTTACTTCAATTCATAAAAATGGAGGGAGCCATTCCTTCTCTGACTACAGACCTATTTCTGTTCTTTCTACTTTGTCTAAAATATTTGAAAAGGTCGTTAACTCAAGGGTTATAAAATTTTTGGAGAGTGAAGGTTTACTTTCTTGTTGTCCGTATGGCTTTAGACCGGGCAAATCTACTGCAGATGCAATATATGATCTTTTGCACCACATATTCAATAATATTAATGATAAACAGATTGTCGCTACCATTTGTTTTGACTTGTCCAAGGCTTTTGTGTTCCTCATTGTTTGCTACTTCGGAAACTTGAGAGATATGTTGGATCCCCCGGTGTGAAGTCAGCAATAGATTTCAGCAATAGATATCTTGGCGACGAATATGGACTTACAGCAGCACATAATACCGTATTCTATTAAAACGACATGATTCCTATAAAAAGCCACTAGTAATTGACCTTTTGTTATTGATAATTAATCGCATTAATGCTAAGTGTTCCGTCGTCTGAAAATTCTTACATCAGTACCAAAAACATCTATTGCTATGCTGACGGTCACAAAAATGTCCAGCTTTTTTTGCAAATCCCTAACGAGTATAAAGCAGGGAACATACAGAATGAGTATAAATCTGCTCCTACTTTTGTAAGATTGACATCAATTTAAAAAAACCTTTATTAATTTCCAGCTTTTTTTGAAAATTGCATATCGAAAATCGGTTTCCCCTTCAAAATCATTTGTAAGGGTTATCTTTTTAGAAAGTTTATTACACGTATTGCTTCTATATAACAATTTCTTCAATCTTTCTAAATATGTTGTTCCTCGTTGATTATTTTTATTTCTCATATTAGGATCAAAAAAAAAAAAATATGCACTCCAATTCATTACATCTGCAATTAACAGCATCCGATGTACATTTTGCATTATAGGATTCAGCAATTTCAATTTCCTAAATTGTTTTGTTTGTGTTAAACAGGTATCACTCAAAAACTCATATGCCATTACAGGTTCAAACTTAGTCTCAAGACAAAATAGTTGTAGAGAAAAGTCGACAAGAAAATTATCTAGCTGCATATCACGAGTGTCCTTGTGAATGTTTAGGAAACTGTAACTGGAAAAATAGTTTTTCGCCATGAAAAAGTAAAACTACATGGTCTCGTGAAAGTTGTGTTGGATATGTTATGTCGTCAAGGTAATACTTATATGCAGCATTGCACACTGAAAGAGGACTGTGAAAGATTTTCGATATATCAATTATTAACAAATTGACATTTAGACAATTTGTATAAATTATCGCCATTTGTTTATTTTTCAACTACAAACGAAGGAAAATTGCTACAAGCAATTACAAATGATTCTGAAGACGACTGCCAAAGCGGATTTTCGATATACAATTTGCAAAAAAAAGCTGGAAATTTTTGTGACCATCAGCATAGCAGTAGATTTTTTGGTACTGATGTGAGAATTTTAAGGCGACGGAACACAGCATTAATGCTATTAATTATCAATACCAAACGGTCAATTACTAGCGGCTTTTTATAGAAATCATGTCATTTTAATAGAATACGGTATCATGTGTTGTTTTAAACCTATATACGTCCCCAAGATATCTATTGCTAACTTCAAACCGGTAAATGTAAGTTTTTATATCAATTAAATTATAATCAAAAAGCAATCTAATTTTGTAGGATGTTTGAAAAAGGAAACAAATAAATTTCGAAACGTAAAAAGATTTCTATAAAAAAAAGACACTCCCAATTAGGAAAATATAATATACTTAAACATACACAGAGATTCAAAATGATTGTCAATTCCGCTCCTATAGATAGTAACAGGGTGTAGGTATATGCCGCGTATTTGTAATGAAGGTTTGAACTAAGTCAGTGTTGGAACATAAGAAAGTAAATGGATCTGTCATAAATAAGGAAAACGTAACCTATATTTGAACTCGCATTATAATAAACGACTATGGATTGGTATTCTGCTTGTAAAAATGAAATTAATTAATTTAACTTTACTAAATTATGATTTACAATTCAGTACTAACTGGTGTTTAACTAAATTATTTATTATTTAAATTATAACATACAATTAGTATAATTATTAAGTGACAAAACTGCATCTCTCAGTTCTTCTATGGTATGCATGCGGGTTTCTATAGATCCTTTTTTTAGATAGCCGAACATGAAATAATCTAATGGGGTTAGATCAGGCGATCTTGATGGCCATCTTTGTGCTCTAACGAACCTGTCAGCAAAAAAAAACTGTTGAAGATATTGGCAGGTTTGTCGAGCAGTATGTGCTGGAGCATTATCGTGCTGAAAATAACCTCCTTCAAGCTCATTTCTTGTAACTCTGCTATAAAACAATTCCAACATTGTTGGTAACGTTGGGGCTGTTACAGTTTCCTCGAAGAAAATTGGCCCTATTATTCGTTGCCTGGACATAGCTAACCAAACTCCAACTTTTACGGGATGCAATTGCGTTTCTAGAAAATTCGTGTGGATTTCTACAGACCAGATACAATAGTTTTGTAAATTGATATAGTCTGTTAGATAAAACCAGGCTTCATCCGAGAAAAATGATTTGTTTAGCAAGTCATCGCCCTTAAATTGTTATTAAACCAATGACAATATTCCAATCGCCTATCGTGATCTAATGGTAATAATGCCTGTACCGTAGAACTTTATAGGGATGAAAATGTAACTTCTTTTGACAGCTCATGCGCTGAAGTGTATGATAAGCCTATAAAATTATAAAATGTAATAACTATTTACTTAATGTTAATATTGATTTTTTCCTGTTTATTGAGCTATTACCACAGATAAATTCCCTTATTTCTACAGTATTCAGAATACTATTGTAGATGTAAATATAACGATTTGAAAAAATATAAGAATAATAATTCATTTAATGTATGAAATTTGTATGTAGCTAACTTCGCTCATTAAATTGATAATAAGTATAGATAATTTTTTTCCGGAAAACTGTTTTTTCCTTACGACAATCATTTTGAATCACATGGTATCTATAAAGGCAATTTATAAGAATAACCCACTACTCTCAAATTCGAAGATTCAAGACTATAAAAACCGAGAATATTTTCGCATTTTCACCCTCCTCGTCCCAATTTACCTCGAACAAAACCCACCCTCCCTTCACTAGAAACTAACGAACACATGCCGTCGCCTCTGCTAAATAGCACGCGCGACTCCGCACGGAAACCAGCTCGCGAATCTTTTTAGGTACTGGTACCTCTTCCTTTCAGATCGTCCCCAGAAATACGGAACGCTTTGCGCGCACAATGCGAAGCTTCGCTACGTCCTCGACTGCTCGACAATGCCCCGAAGACGTTCGAATGATCCGTGAGTCGCTTGCGATCATCTCCGCTCGAGTGGCCGCGCAAAATAGTTGGCCGGATGAAAGAAAAAGGCACACTGACATGAATGGATCGTTCGTCTTTCCTATATATACATACATACATACATATGTGTATGCGGATACGGACAGAGCCGCGTGGGACGACAATACGTCTACTCAATCTCTTGTATATACATACAATATATTACCTATGCTTATACGTAAGCATAGGGTGGCGTGCGTGTGGTACTATTCGTTTTTCGGTGATTTCGTCCTTTTTTTTGCATCGTAATGCGCCGTGACTTGCGTGAATTGTCGGACGGATTCGATGAATTCATGGGGAAGTTTTAACTGAAAAACGGGTGGATTAACAAAGGATTCGTTTGGTTAAATGCGGGGTTAAATGCACGGACGATGGGTATTTTAGGGAATTCGACGTAATAGATACACACAATTTTAAATTTGTATAGTCGTTGGCGATAGAAATGAAAAAAAGAAAATCTATTCACCAAAATATATAAAAAAAATAAAACTAACATAGCGAAAGACGCCTGTAGACGCAGTAAAAACATAATTGTTGTGGTATTAGTAAATATATTGTTATGGTACATATACTAGATACTATTTTAATGTAAATTCACTATTTTACTTAGTATATATTAAACTAATTAGATATTTATAGAAAAGGATATAATATGTAGCAGCAGACAGTCAGACGATGTCCAGGTGATGTAGGAAATCTCTGCATTTGGCAAGTACTTCAAGGCATTTTCATTCAGAATATTCCCTTCAGGAAGTAAGATGATCAGCAGTGAAACACCTACACATCGAAACTGAATACTAGAATTTGAATAGTGTATTTTTACAATAGTTATTGACAGATCAAATTTGGATTTGGATTGGAATTACATTTAATTGCTTTGTTTGATTCCTAGTTTGTTTGTATTTTTTTAGGATATTAAATTATTTTTATTGACTCGATTCAATCAATCAAACAGCAGTTTTTGTGCTACTTTACCTACTATACATCACATACATCAATCCAAAGACGTAATGAATCTAATTTTATGAAGGTTATGACCTAATACTAACATGCATGGCACACTACTATGTATTGTATTAGTGAAGCATAGAAAGTGTAACATCTCTGTCAATATTTAAAATATTTTCTTTAAAAAAAAAATATGACAAGAGAAATCTCAATTATTTTCAGGAAAATAAATTAAACAAAATGTCTAATTCCTCACAAAAATCCTTTAATATCACAGAAGCGACCGGTTGCGACCCAATCGGACATCAATCCAGAATTTTCAATCAGTTTAAGAATAGTCAAACATTAAAATTAAATTGTACAAAATAAGTTATCAAAATTTTATAAAGCTTGTCAAACACAAATATTGGATATAGAACACATAAAGGTATACAACAAACTAACTACACATTTTATGTCGTAAGTTTGTACGGAATGCTATTTTTACAATAGTTATTGACAGATCAAATTTGGATCGAAGTTCAATTCAAATGAACATTGTCATTTTTTTTACAGTGTATTTATTTCATTTAATTTAGTCTAATATATTTGTAGATGCATTGGCAGTTCAATTGCTTCGATATGTCAACAGAAAGACATGGGAAATTACTGGAAATTCGGTCTTGTAACAATTTTATGTGTATAAATGGTTGCCTACTTTTTGGGTACAGTAATGAATTTTAAGATTGTTAATTTTACATAGTAATAAGTGTTTAAAAATTTTAAATGTATTTTTCTCATGATCCAGAGATACCTACCTTTATTATATTTTAATTGTAAGGTGATTCCAGAATTTTGCAATTTTATTTATTTTATTTCGTTTACACATTCGACAGTCCATTCGGTCACATGGGCACTCTCATGTCTAAAACAATTGATGTTCCCCCCATTTCGGTTATATTAACGGATTTTCACAGACAGTTGGACTCCTTGACGAAGACAATCGCTTTCAAGTCAGTTAAAACATTTTCAATTCGAAGCATTCAACACCCGACTTTTGTTAGAGACAGACGTATCTCGATTTGTTCTTGTAAAATTTAACGGCTATTTCGATAAAATCCAATTTTATTCCAAATTACAACCTAAAAATAATTGTTATTTGTTAAACAAAGTTCATCACACAAATATTATCCAAATTACCTGCAACCTTTTTGAATAATTTTTCTTCGACGACGATTTTCCTGAGTCTCCTGAAATGTTCCTGTCCTGATCGAGCCATTTCCCGTGATCTGAAGTACTTATGATGTACGAGGGCACTTATCCGTTACCTGAACAGTCTTGACCACTGGACGGTCGCGTCCACACGATTCGGTAATTGCCGAACATTCGGAGTTCGGCGAACTCCGAGCGTGTGAATGCACCTTAAGATACATTAAAGTATAAGCAATAGTACTTCTAACCAAACATTATTTCTAACTCCAACAGAGTGCTGTATGAGCCATGTTATCTTGCTATTACCTTGAGAAATTTTACATGATTTCTGCTTTTTTTGATTGTGTCATTTGTGTCTGATCCTGTCCTTATATTCTTCTATTCTTTGTTGCAGATCTGTTATCCATTCGTAGCGCGATGAAAGTGGAACCGGAAGAGACGACCACCCTCAAGTCCCCTCTCTCATCAGTAGCATTTCCAACATTCCCAAACTCCACACCCATCTTCACACCGTCCCAACTGCTCATGGCCAGCCAACTCATGGCATCAGGACTGGCGATACCAGGAAACCCGGCCTTCTTCCATCCGGGCCTATTCGCGTCCGCTTGGACACCCAATTCCCCACCATCGCCCACCACGACCACCACCACCACGGAACAACTATCCCCAGCCTTGAAAACGCGAAAGAACAACAACAATAACAACGTGGTGACCAGCAGCAGCACAGACGTGAAAGTGTCCAAAAGGAAAAGCAGCAAGAAGATCGAAGAGGAACCTCCGTTAGCCTCGCCGACTTCAACATCTTCTCCGCCGAGTAGCAGCGATGCTGCACAATTTAAAGATGGTAATTTGGCGAATAAGGACAAGCAATTCACGTGCGGTGTTTGTAATAGATCGTTCGGGTACAAGCACGTTTTGCAGAATCATGAGAGGACGCATACGGGGGAAAAGCCTTTCGAATGCCCCGAATGCCATAAAAGATTCACTCGGGATCACCACCTGAAGACGCATATGCGGTTGCATACTGGGGAGAGGCCGTATCATTGCGAACATTGTGATAGGCAGTTCGTCCAGGTGGCAAATCTGCGTAGGCATCTTCGGGTGCACACTGGGGAACGTCCGTACGCTTGCGAGCATTGCTCTTCGCGTTTTTCCGACTCGAATCAACTGAAAGCCCACCTACTCATACACACCAACGAGAAACCATTCTCCTGCGAGCGTTGTCACAGCAAATATCGGCGGAGGCACCACCTTTTGCAGCACAAATGCGGTTTCCCCGATAAGGAGATAGCCACGTCCTCCAGTCCCGAGTTGAGGTGTGAAGATAACGAAGACGATCCTAAGACCAAGAGGATTATGCGTCCTCTAATACCCATCCCGTTAATTTCTCTACCGGAACAAACCGAACCAGAAGACCTGTCCATGAGCACGGGGTTACATTCGCATAGCAGCGGTGATTCGCCGAGGAGTCGATCGCCAAGTTCCAGCGGGGATCCCAATGAGGAAGAATACGAACTGGAAGACTCGGCTGTGTTCTTACAGAAAGGTGCGCATTCCTAGTCTTACATAAGTTGCCTAAACGACACTATCAATCTACCATTAATGAATTTTTTACGGGTAAACTATTGAAAACGAATCAGGGATTTAGATGCATACGTTGTTTTATTCTTATTTTTTTATTATCTATTTATTATTATTAATATTATTTATAAAACTATACGATGATAAATGGTAAATATGTATTATATTATTATCTATTATTATATTATTATTATATTTTGTATGTGTTATGTACAGTTATTTACTTTTTTTTTTACTTTGGTATACAAGTTCCTCGAAACAATTAGCTTAGTTTTTGTGCGCTTATTTCACTTTATTATTAAGATTAAGCGACTATTTGCCACTCATATTATTTTTAATGAAATAACAAATTAGGGCTTTATATTATATATAAATAAACTTTATATATCGTACAATAACTCATAATCAAAAACAAAATACTCTTTTAAACTGCCAATGTTATTTTATTAAAAAGAAATTGAGAGCAAAATGATATTGATATATATATTTTTTTTCTTTTCTGTGTAAACTTTGTGATAAGCTTGCGGAATAAATTCGACAGATTCGAAACGGTAAAAAGTGAAACAATAATCGTTGGGATGCAAATGAATGAAAAAAGATATGTGGTTGCTTAACATATACATACTTATATAGTTGGAAAAAATCGAAAATACTTGGAATAAAAATTTGATAATAAAGCAGAACAAATAACTTTTTTACATCCTTTAAACGCACATACACAATCCACCCTCAACTTATTTTTTCTTACGAAAACGAATTACCCAGAATTATTTTTTCAAATTGCTGGAATACAGTGAAACCCGACAAATGTATCCATTGGAGGTTGATGTAAAAATATGTTTTGTCTTATTAAAAAACCGTTTTCTTAGTTGAACATGTTCTAACGCTTTTCAAAAAAAAAATGATATTGGTTATGTTGCTTATTTATTAAATTTCTCTCTTAAATTCTTGAATGTTTAATGATTAAAAAAAGAAAAACGATTATTTTGAACTTGAAATCTTTTTTTTATTTTGTTTATACTTAAATCAAAATTCTTTCAATACGTTTAAGTTTTACTCTAATACAGTAACATTAGAGTATGTGCAATGAAATTTAAAATAAATTTCCTGAGGACATTCGAGGAATTTAAATTATAAGCTAGATATTTTGTTAATTCTCACAAATATATAAATTAACTTATCTTTTTTAATATTCTCAATTTTTACAGATATACAAAGAATACTTCAATAGGTGCCTAAATATAATTTCTGTGTCTTTCAAGAAAACGCTATAATTTTTACTTCAATTCTAGCTTTCTCTGGAATATGGGAAAAGCTTAATCGATTTCAATTCATCAAATAAAAATATATATGCATTTTTAAATAGTAAAGGATATACGAACGAGATATTGAATAACTGAAACTTTAACTCCATTCAGTATTACCAGAAACACAATGATGAAACTTATATTATCAGTATTTATTATTGATAGGGACAACAATATTTACATAGATATAAATAGTTATATCAATTAAATTAAACACGTATGTACCAATTTAATGATTACATTAAAGTCTTTCATTTTCAAATTCAAGAGTAATAAGTACATATTATTCCCGGTTCTATTCAATTTAAAATCTAACGTGTTTTTTTTTTAAACTGAAAGCTACACATTTATTATTTTTTTAAATTTTAAATTCGTGAATTTTATAATTTATATATTTTATTTGACCGTTTAAACAACAGCTAACATACAAAAATATATATTTTCAATGCGGAGCGAACCAGTAAAAATGACTGTCGGAGAGACATAAAAGAAGTTGAATAGAATTAAACTATTACTATTAAAAAAGAACATTTTATTCGGGCGATTAGACTAGCAGCGTTTAATATAGCAATAGACTACAGCTGATTGCACGATTACGTGATCTTGAAAACTTTACTTGATCTCGAAATATCTATTCACTGTCTCTGCTTATCATATACTTCAATTACTACAAACAATGACCAAATATGTTTACTACTACAAACATAATTCAAGTATCAATTACTTTAAATATATTATCATATTATATATTACTGTGTAATTTTTGACATTTAAAATTATTTATCTAAAAAAAAATCAAAATATTTATACTGTCAACTTCTACAACTAATAGAATGTTAAATAAAGCTCTATACCTTAAATTCAGATTGAAGATCAATAGATATACGAAAAGAAAGCTTGTCATATATTTAAAAATCCATATTTATTTTTTGTATTAACGAAATGCGCAAATCGGTGCTGCCACCTCAGTGTGACTGAAATTTTGTAGGCTCTGTGAACAATTTCCGTGCAATTCCGTAGATGCCTTGCCAATTTTAATAACATTGATTATAGGTGTTAACCACGTGTTAAAAGTTTAGGAAAAGCGTGTTCCGATGATTAATCCGATTATCAACTCATATTATTTCTTTTTTTTTTGCATAATATAAAGTATTAAGAGATGAACGATCTCAGTTAATAATCGGTAATCAGCACATCTTTCGTAAATTCCTTTGAAAACGCATTGAATGCCTTTCACTTTAACATACCAACTCATAATTTTTTTTCTAGTAGTCGATTATTGAATTATTCAACATTTACGATAAATTTTTGATGACCTTGATATACAAATATTGTAATAACATATTATATATAATAACATATTACAAAATGGATCAGTTGTTATTCATTACCGACGTTAAATATTAAAGCGCGGGAATTGGAAAACACTATACTAAAAAACTGATTCAATACATCAAAAACATTTATTTTGAAAATACGAAACAATACAAAAACGAGAAAGGATATTTAATAAAATCAGTAAGTTAAAATCAAACAACTAAACTATTACATTAACTCGAAATATAAAAAAAAAATAAAGGATAAACTTAGATGTATGAGTACTGCGGTCTATTTAATAAAAACTATTTTATATCACCTCAATATTTTCTCATATTTTTAATGACTTCATCAGGAGGAAATCTACAATATTACAAAAGGATATGAAGCGATAGTAATGAAAGATATAAAAATAATACTTACAAACTCGAATATAATAATAAAATTACAAATTTTTGGAATTTGGAATTTTTAAAATGTCAAAAAAACATTTTTGTCAATAAGGTAATGTTACTAGGTATTATGTATAATGTTACAATAAATATTAATAAGTTGATTTGTGTCTGTTTTAAAATTAATTGAATTTTGATTGCTGTTAATATGAACCATTTCTAGAAATAACAGCTTTTTTCAAATTATTTTCAACATCAAGAATTTTAGTATTATCATAATTAAACTTATGGTCTAAATTTTGAAAATGTAACGACAAAGCACATGAACGTTCACCTATACGACTATCACTTTTATGTTGAGTTTTTCTATTTTTTAACATTTGAGAAGTTTGACCAACATAACAACCTTGACAATCACGACAAGGAATATTATATACCACATCACTTTGGTCCAAAATTGGTATCTTGTCTTTAGTTTTCGTAAAGATTGTTTTTATGGTTGTTATATTGTACTTCGCAATTTTGATATTTTTAAAATGTTTAATTATATTATTAGTTAAACCTTCTATGAAAGGTAATTTATAATATTTGAAAGTGGTAGTTGTATTAGTATTTATATGTTTGGAATGGAATATATATATGGAATTTTTAGAAAATATTAATTTGGAAAGATCTTCAAAAGCATTAGATATTTTACTCTTTAATTTTTTTACATTCTTTATTAAGTCTTGTTGAATTTTGAAATTATAGCGAATCATCAGTATAGAACGTTATCAATCTGTAATTATGTTTCTTAAATTTGATGACAGCAAAAATAAGCTTCAACACCTAGTTCCAAGAAATATAAAATGTACTTCTATCTACCTATCTGTTTTCAATATTCGATTTGATTTTTTTTTAAGGCTTTATAAGTAGTTACGATTAATTTTATGTTAGATAGACCGTCGATCGTCAGAATATCTATTTTTCATTTTTAAATGCAGCCGGTAAAATTAATTTATTTTTCATTGGCAATTACAAATGGCGCACAATACTACAAGATGTTATGAACGCGGAAATAATTATGTTATTAAATAAATTACTAAAATAACTTTTTGAACAGTAGTGGACGATGGTACTGCATGAAAATTCTATTTCATACTTATATTTCGCTAATTTCTATTTACCGACTAGCTAACCTCACATCAGTTTTGTGCGTTAGGCTATAAACTATACATGTAACTCATTTAAGTCGGCAGATTTCGCTTATCGCACAAAACTGAATTCAGGTGAGCCACACAGTAAACACGAAGCAGTATTATTGCTAATTTTACCCATAGAAACCTAACTGACTTTACTTTTTAAATGAAAAAGAATGTCACAAATATTTCTCAACTTTTTGTAAAGAAACACATGCTTATAAAAGATTTTTTTTAGATAAATTTGTAAATTTATAATCAGAAGTGCCTTTCAATGAACCTTCTAGCTTCTTTATTTGTTAATTTTTTGCTAACTTCAATAAAGAAAACATTGTTTATTAATTTAATAAAAAATAAATTGAGATAACTTTGACGTAAGGTTGACACAGTTATCCTTGAGAAATGCACTAACATTTAGATTAAAGTACAGTGTCAAATAGCACGAAAATTCATTTGCGTCCATTTGAAAATTATATTTGACCCTTCAGATTTTTAGAAACCTAACAATTACATACAGTTTTTACATTTAAAACTGCAAAACTGAGTACCAACGATATTTTTACAATTCGTGATCTCATCACAAAGTTTACAATTTACCTAAAGTATGTTTTGTATGTATGTATATTTTATTGTTGGTGATAATACAAACATACCATATTTTTTTAAGTCTCAAATTTGAATCATTTATTTTCATTCCTTTAAACATATTTTAAGCACATTTTGACTAGCAAATTGTCACTTGTCAGTTTCTCCCTATACCTATAAATTTTATATTTTATTCAATAATAAATTTGACAGGTGACATCTGTCAAAATGACAGTTGTAAAAACCATTGATATAAAACAATCATTTCAAGAAGTAAAAAACTAAAACGGATGAAACTACCGGTGAAAATATAAGTTTTAAATAAATTTTATGGGTATTTTTTTTTCAAGTTTCTAGAATACGACCGAGTAAGAAAGGCAAAAATTAGAAAACTAGACCGTATACCCCGAACCGTTCGGCGAAAACTTCCCTAATTTTTACAAGTTTAAAAAACAACATCTGTCCATTTAATTATCTCGTGGATACCTGCTTCGACCTAATGCGGTCTGGGCCTATATTTTCGCCACACAGAAATAACTGCAGTAATAGAAAGAGATAGCGGGATGCCATTAAAGCGAGTGACCTCGTTTTAATGAAATACCGAGGGTAGTTTTGCATATTGAAAGATTCGAAACGGGAAAAAGTTATCGCTGCAAATCCCTAAACGTAGATTTTTAGTGCGGTTGTTCTCAATTGTTCCGGATACTACTTTGCTCTAGTTTATTGCGAGCCGCCGTAAACCAGCCGCCCTTGGTGTCGTTTTTGCATGAAAAAGGATCGTTTCGGGAACTAGTTTGGGAAGAACAAATGACGTTCGACCGGCGCGGCGCGACCGACGTAGGAAATATCGTTCGGTAATATTTTGCGGTCGTCCTACGTAATTTCTTGACAAGGGTTAATCTTCGGTCCGTCTCTCTATCGCTTACACGCTCAGACTGGCTGTTGAGTGTTTCCCTGTCGATATATTTCAATGACTTATAGCGATGTGATGGTAAAAGTGACGTTTGCAGAATTTCTGAACTCGAAAACACTTGAAATTAACGAGTCTAAGGGAAATTTCGTAATTGGACATTCGTTTTGACATTTGACAGCTGTCGAAGTAGTAGGATAAACGTTTTAGTTCATGTTTTTAGTCCGATTGTAAATTCCTACATACATACAGTGTGTTCCAATTGAAATAACTCTACGTGCTATGATTTATATACAGGGTGTATCAGATATAAAGGTAAATATAATAATATGTAGCAGCTGTAATCACATACAATCAAAAAGTCTTAATGCACAGAGGGTCTATCTGTAAGCATTAACGAAAAAAAAAATATTTTATAAATGCCGTGGGCTAGAGCCGTACCTGCGCCCAACCTAAATGCTGTCCCGAGTATACCCCCACATACCACTATCATTCAGCCATTACCGCTGTTAGTTTTGTGTGGATCGCCGCTTGGAGTGCAAGCCACTTCGAACATTTTATTTAAATTCTTCCCGTCTCGAAAAAGCGATCCTTTTCAGGACCATCATGATTTCATATAAAGAAAATCGAAGCTTAATGCATCGGCAAAAGCGCGGGAATGTATAGATTCATTTTCGCGCGACATCATAGTAAAAAGGCGTGTTTGCAAATTTTCTGTATCTACATTTATTTCTGTGTAATTCGATTCAATTCATTTTGCCTTATATGATTAAATAAATCCAAAAGAAATAACTCAGATTCATGTGGTACCGTTTATTAACAACTAACTCTCGATTCGACAAAGCAAAAGAAAAATATTTACGTTTTTTGTAACTACTGAAGTCGCATATCCGGTGAAACTCGAACATCTATCTATCAGGATATTAAAAATAATACTTTGTAGACTTACGTAGAATGCTCTTAACAAAAAAGGAATGTTTATTTTATAAAAAGAAGAAATTGAAAATGCCTCAGTTTTGCTATTTTTACAAGGGCCTTTATTTATTCAGAATGACGTTAAATGAACTTACGGCATACCATTAAGAATAATACTAAATGAGTGTAATGTATTTATACATAATACCACGTTTAGCGGGTGCTTAACATGACGTTTCCTTGCATCAGGCCCGGACTAAAGAATTTTTGGCTCTAAATTTTACTTTTTTTTATTCTTTAATGTGATGTTTTCGGTGGGTTTGTGCTTTATGCGGTAGTGACCCAAGCAAAATTTACTTTTTTATTTGATACACCCTGTATATGTAGTGTGAATCGGTAAGAATGGAAAATCCGGAAACTGGGAATAGTAGAGCCTAAAACATAAGGATTGAGCGCAACATGTCTTATGCAAATATTGCTCGTTCAAGACATACAGGATAATCAATTTAATAATTTTATTTCTAAATTTCCAATAATTCAGCAAGTTTTCATAGTTTCAAGGTGAAAATGGGTATTACTACATTTTTCAGCATGATGAATAGGAATTTGTCATCACTTTTACCGTTGTTCACAGAGGGCGCTAGTTACACTTTGTTGAATAAGCAAATCGAAGCTTATCTTTTTCGTGTATACTGAATACAAAATTTTGAGAGAGCAACCTTTTTACATGAAAAATACATACTTGTTTAATTTTGATATCTTCATCTGTTTTCGAGATAATTGCATTCGAAAGTTTCAATGCAGTTCGTCATATTAACATAATTTTTTAGCTTCAAATTACAAAGTAATTTAAGTAACCCCCTTCTTCGGTATCTGGAAACTGTATGCAAATCAATAAGGACACCTGTAATAAGGTGAATAGTTGCAAGCTGCTGATTTGTAATTTGAAGCTAAAAAATTATATTAATGTGCACAAATGTGCACTCCACCAAAATATTCAATTGCTATAAAAAGCTTTCCCTATAATAAGCCAAGTGCTATTAATAGTTGCTTTACTGTAGATAGGGCGTGATTTCTGAAAGAAGAGCTCGTGTAAGCAATCTATTAAAATTGACAGTTTTACTAGTAACCTTTCTGTTGTACACTGCAATGTATTTTCAATTCTTTTTAGTAACCATTGAATACTGCTTTGATAATCTAAATTCCTTAATAAATTCCTCATGATCGTAATTGTTCCAATGGTTTATACGAAACCCTCTAATAGTATATTGTTTGTCAAGATTAACTATTTCAACTAGGTTGACTAATATTTCTCGTTCATAAATAATTTCAAACTTGTAAACATAGCATAGTTTTTCGATTGTATCGACAACATTCGCATATTTTCCATGGCCTATTAAACTTCTACTAGTGCTAGTCACTGTGTTAGAGCTTGTTGGCTGCTTCAATCATTCAATTACATTTTAGGAGAATAAACTGGTTTAATACCTACCTATTTTTTTTTTTTTTAATTATTGAAAAGACAATTATTTTGGTTATTCAACTAATAACGTTTATTACGGGTTTGAAATACGTTAATTAATAATGAAATAAGTAACATTAAAAAATACTAAATAATGGTAAAATTTCAGAATATGTCATACGTCAAATCAATCAGAACAAAATAACTAACTTGTGGTATATCTGGTTGCCTATTAGCCAGTTACCAATGCATTGACAATTTGTTTTTTAACTTTACACATAGGGAAATTGTAAGTATAATAGAAAAAAGAATCCGGCATAAAGTCATTGTACTGAGAACTAGAGTGACTGTATTTATCAGAGTGTGGCCATACGTAGTGTCGTTTTTGATTGGCTTAACTAGTTAGGTGGTAAAATTAGGTAAAGTGCGCCATTAAGATTCCAAACATTTGACTTTTTAGATGTCAATCACATATTAAACTACAGCATATTTGGTATCTTAATGGCGGCAAGTAGGCGTGGTTTTTCCTATGGGCACACTCCGATAAATAAAGTCACTCTACTGAGAACCTTCGATTTACGCCATCTAACAACATCCTTATACATGCTGCTGTGTACTGATGGTACCAAAGAAAATGCAAATTAAAATTATAAAAATGAAAATTAAATTAACTAGCTCAGCGGATAAAAATAAAAGGGCGCAAAAGAACAATTGAACTCAGGGTTACCCTCGCAATTAAAATTAAATTCAAAATCATGAATAAAATAAAAGTAAACTGTGGGTGAAAGAAAACTGACTTTCTTTAATTACTCCAAAAATTGAAAAGGTTTAAACAAAAATAAAAAACAGAAATTTTGAATGACGTTAATAATTAGAAATTTTATTTAAAAAAAAAAGTTAATTACAATTACGCAGGAAAAATAAAACTTTGGACAAAAGGTCCTGGTCGAAATCAAAACCTGCATTAGACTCTAAAATTTACAAAAGGACAATGCAAATCCTTCAACAAACAAAAAGAAAAACAGTTCAGGAAGATAATCCTTATTACAACAAAAATCCACGTGGTTTCAAAAATTAACCAAACTAAATTAAACGTGGAGGAAACAAGTAAATTTACCAAAGAAACTTACTTACATACAAGCACAATGCTTTTATTCACCCAACCCGAGGTGATTAAAAACAATTACAAAACAGCAAAATATAAGAAAAACGAAAAATTAACTCTTTAAAATTAAAATATACCTTCCAGAACTGAAATAATAAATGATCCTATATCTAATTTGTGTACACAATATTATAATACCAATTATTATAAAATGAGTTCTTTGATGGATGAGATAATTTCAAAATTAACGCAACAAAACTTAAAATCAAAATGAAATACCAAAATGGCAGCTAACAAAATAATTTTACATGTACTTACTCGGCATCTCGTCAAAGAACTGCCCTTTGAAGGTTAAACCTAATGAGCTAGCATGAACAAATAAAAATATATTAAAGAGTGAAAACAATTTAAACAACTGAACATTTAAATAAATAATTAACCAATCAATTCATTAACTAAATCTTATTTAAAAATTAAAACAATTGAATTTGTGGGAACTCCCACGAAGCATCGATAAAGGCAAATCGGATAAAAATATGCACATCTGTGCATCTTAAAAAAACTCTCGCGAACAAAAGGTGTTCGTCCACAGCAATGCGTATTTGAGAGCTGTCAAATGTCAATTATAACATTTCTATTTAATATATTCTTACCGTTTCTTTCGGTAAAATTATAATCAAACAAAATTAAATAAAAGCTGTTTTTCTTTTTTACGAAAAACAACGTGCGCCATTAGAATATGGAAGAGGATGTCGTCAGTAGACGTAACATAACCTCCCTAAAATCCGAAACACGGTGAAAAAAACACATCCCCACTTTTCGCGGAGGCAAACAGGCAAAGAAGAAAAGAAAGGAGAATTATTCCTCAGCGCCTGTCCAATTATTTCTCATATTTCCGAAAAATTCTCGTGTTTCCTTTCTCGGCCCTTTATCCTCTTCGATCAGCTTTTTTTTCCTTTTTTCTTTTTATTATAATGGGCGACCCTAAACAAGTAAACAAGTGAAAGCCCACTCCGTAGAAAATTTTCGAAAATAAATTAGCGTCTTTTGTATATTCTAAATACACGCGTCCTGGGTAACTGGGATTTGGAGACTCGTCGTTGGCCGTCTCTTTCTCTCTCTCTCTCTCTGAATATATAGTAATACGTAAACACGTATAATTCGCCTCGCTCTTCGTTTCGATCCTTCGTTGTATCGGGACTTGTTCCATTTTGTTCCTCTTTAAGGGGAAATTTGATATTGGGAAACCTTGCAATAATTGTGTACCTTTAATATAAATATCCAATATAAAATATTCCTTGGTGAAGTCATGTTCACAAGCGCTGTGCATTACTTCAAAAGGGATATAAAAAAAGGACAAAATCGCGGTCAATAACCTCGCGCAGTAGCGCCCTCTATGTGGTATTTCCCCGCTCGAAAGAGCGAAGGTCCTATACGCAATTCTAAAGCAGATAGGGACAGTTTACCTCTTCATCAGATAAATGGCCATTAGTTGTCTTGGCCGACAACTTGGAATCTAGTTCGATTCTACGAAAACGCCACACATAGAAAAAAAAAGAGGGATCAGGAACAGTATCTCGCTTAACGAAGTGTGTCCTTGCCTGTAAAAGGAATCTCACTTATTACAACAACGTGTTTTGGGTTGAAGCGATTCAAATTAGGTTAGATAGTTTAGATTAGTTTTTGCGTCTTTAATCTCAAACTTTTAATAATAACACCTGACGTCACTAAAATGTCACTTGTATTGCTTAGGAACAAAAAAAATATATAAGAAAGGTGACTTGAAAATGACCGACGATGTAAAACAGAAAAAGTTATTTATTACAAAGAAACTAAATACTTAACAGTTGCATTGGTACTGTGTGTAAAAAGAGCTATAAACACACATAAAAAGAAATGTTCAATTTGAAGAAATTTTACTTAAGTTAAGAATATCATTGTTTCATATGTATATACAATTTAACGTAATTGCACCGCAATTCACATTTCTATCTTTTATGCATGCACACAACTACAGCACTATTGACACAGTATAGTATACAGGGTATTCCACGCAAGTGGTTCATTAAAAGTTTATGATGTTCTATTATTTACTTATATTTGAGATTTTGGCACTAGTATCTGTTCGATTGGAACTATAAATGCAAAATACCTTAACCAAAATATCACTTCCGGTTGACCGGAAATGGATGTCAACTTTCTTATTTTAAATAGAATGATATAATTTTTATTCATTTTTGGATTCTACAACTATAAATACGTCAGTTTTCATTAGCTATTCCTATAGCTACATGTTGCCGTTTTTGAGTTATTTAAGTTTTTCTTTTTTTTTTAGTCATAATCATTGCATCATTGAGAAATTAATATCTCGGTTAATACTGCGAAATACTGGCTAGTATCTCGGTTAATACTAGCCAGCTACAAACACGCAAAGATAGGGCTACTTAGTCTGTTTAACAAAAAGTCGTTCATATCTCAAAATCTATTAAAGATAGGTATAGGGAATGCTCATATAAAGCGATAGGGGATGATATTTACTTTCTAATTCCGAATTAAAATACAGGGTGTTCTATTTAAAAAAATGAGTTTTCTGCAATTGAAAATATGTCACTTTGCTCTTCAATTTTGAACACCCTGTATGTTAAAATGTAAAGTGTGCTTACCGTTTCTTAGATTTATATCTACATTCATAACATAGCAAATTTGGAGTCTCTACTTGCAGTATTAACCGAGATATTAATTTCTCAATGATGCAATGATTATGACTAAAAAAAAGAGAAACTTAAATAACTCAAAAACGGCAACATGTAGCTATAGGAATAGCTAATGGAAACTGACATATTTATAGTTGTAGAATCCAAAAATGAATAAAAAATTATATCATTCTATTTAAAATAACAAAGTTGACATCCATTTCCGGTCAACCGGAAGTGATATTTTGGTTAAGGTATTTGCATTTATAGTTCCAATCGAACAGATACTGGTGCCAAAATCTCAAATATAAGTAAATAATATAACACCATAAACTTTTAATGAACCAGTTACGTGGAATATCCTGTATAGGTAGTAGTGTCAAGAGCTGTTGGCACCTTTGAAGTTTGTGAGTCTAAGTTTTTCTCGCGCAACCTGCCATACGCATGAGAGCGGCATTCTTTACTTCAAAATTATACGACTCGGCCCGAGCGCTGTCGATATAAGTGCTTTTCTTCGATAAATCACGGCGGCATTTAAGTCTAAATTTAAATAAGAAAATATAAGAACAATTAAAAATAATAGTGCATAAATAAACCGGATGCAACTAGAATGTCGCATTTTAAAAAAAATCCATGTAAAATTCAGAATCTACAATTATTTATACAATTAAAGAAAGGGTAAAGAATCAGGAAGAAGTTGAAATCTAAATACCATTGAATTTTTTCTTCTGTAACATATGCAACTATTTAAAAATAACCGAGAATAGATTATAAAAATATAGTAGGTACCGATTAATATACACTAGAAAAATAATTACTATTTTTTTTAGGGTTACTTTTGAGTAGTTGAGGATAAATGTTGTTCTTTTAATCAACTTCCATTTCAATACTTTATATGTAAGGAGAATTGATAGCTTGGTTAAATTTTTATTTTGCCTGGTTCGTGGTAAAACTGATTGTCCATGGCTTTCAAGTAGACTTAATTTTAATATTGCAAGCATACACACTTGTTCCTATGTAATCTTCAACTGTGTTTCACATTGGACCAATGTTCTACGTACATCCCCTATTTCTTTAATATGCAAGTATTTCAATAGAATCTAGAATCTCTGATGCTTGTGACATTCATGATAGTTTAAATTACATTACAGAGTTTGCATATAATTTACATTAGTCTCGCTCGTAAGAATTTATTGTAATTATTTTATGTAATTTACACATGTGTATATGTATTGCAGATGTGTCAATTGTATTTTCTTGTAATTGGGTTTTACCTCTCGCAAAATAAATTATTATTATTAATAGTAAATTGTAAAAATACGCTATGTTGCACAAAAAAATATTTATTTACCGTGTCAATGAATCAAACACAAATGTACAATAAAATCCGTGCTGCAACAAAACATAATGTTACAAAATGAGGTTATCGCAGCAATTTTACAGAATCCAGTCACTGTAAAGAGTCGGTGGGCACAATAGAATTTTTATTATCACAAATCAAATGCAGACGTAACAAAAAACCACACTACAACAAAATCTTATGTTAAAAATGAGGTTATCGCAGTGCTTGTAGAGAATTCACTTACTATAAAAAGAGTCAGGCACTGGAAACAGGAGAATTTTTAATGCAACCAGACACAGAAGTAACAATAAGAAACACTACAACAAAAAGTAATTGTTAAGATATTAAATTGTTTTAATGACTAATTTACTTACCCTAACAATTTACAATGAACGTAAATCAGATATGGAACAGGTTACAGTTAGAGCTGTGTCTCCGTACAACAAACAGCAATTGTAACTGCCTTAGTCAATAAATATAATAAAGCGCAGCTTTCAAAAACAGATACAAATATTCCCTTTCTTGAAATTACTGGATATTACACTATACTGTGCTATTGGTAATCGTTCGAGTGTCACGTAGCCAAATTCACCCCAACGCAAAAATGACATTATATTTTTTAAAACGAATTTTCACCTTAACATAAGTACTTTATAAGATTTACCACAAATATTAAAATCCTTAATAAAAGAATTTATTTTCTTAATTCAAATATCCGATCCATTCTTTCGTTGTCTCTTTTATTTCTTAGCTCGAAAAAATTGTTTCTTGGAGAAAATATATTTTTCTTAAAACAAACCTTATAACCAAGAATATTATCGATTACAACCCAGTAAAATATTTGTTTCTATACAAGAATAATTTCTTATTTCAAATACAGATATATTGGAAAGAAGTAAAACTTTTTAAAAAAAATATGTTTACTTAACTGAAGAAATCCTTTTTATGTGTGTACCCGGGTAAGTATAGCAAGAAATGCCCTTGAGCATAATTTTGTTTACCCTGTAAGTTACACTAGATGGCTATTATACTTCTCCAAAATATCAACCCTAAAAACCCATAGTTTTGGCGAAAAAGAGTTAATTTAATTTTTAGAAAAGAATTGTTCCCTCGAAAAATACTTCTGAAAGTTCAATATTTTTTTTTATACGATGTAGACACTTATAAGGTACATTTATGGCATGACATAAAACATCAAGCTTCAACCTCTTGTAACAGATATAGAAAAAAGACATTATTGTTTTCAAGACTTTGTTAGGGTCCTTATTCCCCGTGTACACCCACCATTTTTTGCATAAATAATACTCATTTACCCTTTACTAACATACCGGATTTTTTTTTTTTCTATTACACATACAATTTCCCTATGTGTAAAGTTAAAAAACAAATTGTCAATGTATTAGTAACTGGCGAGTATGCAACCAGATATACCACAAACCAATTATTATTTTGTTTTGATTGATTTAACGTATGACATATTCTGAAATTTTATCATTATTTAGTATTTTTTAATATTACTTATTTCATTATCAATTAAGGTATTTCAAACCCGTAATAAACATTATCAATTCAATAACTAAAATAATTGTCTTTTCAGTAACTAAAAAAAAAAAATCATGTAAGTATTAAACCAGTTTATTCTCTTAAAATGTAATTGGATGGCTGAAGCAGCCAACAAGCTTTAGCACAGTGACTATCACTAATTAATAGGACATGGACAATGTGCGAATGTTGTCGATACAACCGAAAAACTATGTTATGTTTACAAGTTTGAAATTATTTATGAAAGAGAAGTATCCACATATTAGACTTCTGATAACTTCGTGGAAGAAGTTTTAGTCAACGTAGCTGAAATAATCATGACAAACAATATACTATTAGAGGGTTTCGTATAAACCATTGGAACAATTACGATGATGAGGAATTTATTAAGGAATTTAGATTATCAAAGCAGTGTAAAAGAGTTTACTAAAAATGAATTTACAATGCATTGCAGAGTACAACAGAAAGGTTACTAGTAAAATCGTCAATTTTAATAGATTGCTTACACGATCTCTTTTTTCAGAAACCATGCGTTATCTACACTACAGCACCTATTAATATCACTTGGCTTATTATATGGAAAGCTTTTTATAGCAATTGAATATTTTGGTGGAGTGCACAAATCAGCAGCTTGCAACTTTTCACCTTATTACAGGTGTCCTTATTGATTTGCATCGTGATGTTACACAGTTTCTAGATACCGAAGAAGAAAAATTGCAAACAGTTGTTCAATTTAAACAGATTTCTCATGTGTAGGTGCAATAGGCTGCACACATATTAGATTGTTGAAACTACGATGCAGGCAACTGCTTTGAAAGTTTAATAGTACGATGGCTAAACATGAAATTTTAAGGAAACTCCACGAGTTATTTATTTATTACTTTTTGGCAAAATTAAGCAGAAGCGTTATACAACGAAGTAAACATTAATTCGCACTAAGAATATTATTGAGTGTACGAATTTGGAAAAGCTTCTTTCCAATGCGTTCTATTGTAATGAGCTATAGCATACTACTAGCGCTGATAATTATTCTTAAAGTTGTAATATTGCATAATAATGCCTACAACAATCAAGATAATTTGTCAGACGATGATCAAATAGATAACAAATGCGCTCAAAACGATTCTACAAACGGTGCTGTAATTTGCTAGTGTGAATGGTGATTCTATTAGAAGAACAATGATTGATTATTGTCAAAGTTATATAGTAGTATACAAGTTATTTTTTAAATAAAAAAATATCTGTTATAGTTTTCGAGATATTTCCGAAAATTTTAAAATCATATAAATCTCAGAGATCATAGAGGCTGTGCCCTAAAATCGAGAGAGTAAACTTCTGAGAAAAAATGCGTAGTTGTTACATTATCTATGATGCTCTTGCAGTCTCTATAGCTCCATCGAAGTCTAAATTGTCGGGTTTCTGATGTTCCCTTGCGTCACTTAAATATGATTCAAGGAGTGCATGTTTTTTTTTTAAAACATTGCTTGATATGAAAAAATTTTCAATTACACACACTAATCCTCTGGGACACCGTACATTGCTTGATATATTTTATGACTTTTCACAAAACATATTAATGCTTTGTTATTTCGGTGTGTTTCAACTTTTGGGATACACTGTATGTATGTAATATAATAAACCTTTTCTATTTATAATATTTCCCATGAAATTTGAAATATTAGTTAACCGCCATTAACAAGCGAAAATTCCTCTTCGGCATCGTTTTTAGAAGCATCCATTGGAAGACTATTTTATGTCCAAAGAAGGAAACAAACAAAGCGTAATTAATTTGTTATAATAACGTCACAACTATAAATAATATGCATCCGGTTAGTGCAATGTCTAAGATATAGTAAAGGCAGAAGAATCTAAAACAAATTTGGGGTCGTTTTACTAAAAAAAAAATAATATAAAATATTTATATTTTTTCAATATTTAGATTAAACAAATATATAATTCCCTTCTCATTCCTTTTTCATTTATTTATTTTATTCTTCTCTATTTTTTATTTGCTATATTTCGCCCTTTTGTCCGTTGCCTAAAACTCATGTCAGCTTCGATTACGGAAGTTGCCACTATAACCTCACTATTAATACCTGATATCATAGTTAAAAATAAAAATGACAGCTCTCACCTGTCACTTGTCATTCGGTAGACGTTCGTAATCGAATTCTATTTTACTAGATATGGCTTAATTAACTATTTCGTATATATTATTATTGATATGAGAATAAATGTTACAAAGAACAGGGTTACCATATTTAAACATTAAAAAAATCGATAAGTATTGTAAAATATACGTATACATTAATATAATGAAATTATATATTAGATTATATTTTCTTCTCCTGAATACTATCTAAGGATGTGTACAGTCATACAATCAGTGAATCTACATGTTTATAATAAAATATTGATATTTCTCTATGTAATTAATATTGACTGTGTATATTAATAATATAAATATATTTTAAAACAAAACCTTGTCACCCTTTCGATGTTTCTAACGACACAAATGTTGTATATTGTAAGGATCAACATGTTTTTAAAGTATTAGGAATAATATATGTATAATATTGCTGTAAATACTTTTTTCTGTATACTAAAAACCCATATAATATTATATGTATACATAATATTTACCTAAACAATAAGATTACATGTGTAATAGACGTATGTATGGATGTGTTTTTACCGTATCGACAAAAACGAAAATCATTTGAAAATAAAAGGTACAAACAAATTAATTAAAAAAGAAAAGACAAAACTACAACAGCTCTACCTCCACGAACCTTCTTGACTCTTCGTTGATTCACAATACACAATTTTCGTCGGATCCTACGCTACATAACATGACATACTATACTTACATATGTACACGAGAAAAGACTGATTTTTTATTAGATTAAAGCCCTATAAGTACATGCATATATAGTAAAAAATGAGAGATATCATATTATATTATTCTGTAAAGTAAATTTAAAGAGGAAAATACAGAGGAAATAGGTGAAAAATTTACGAGAAAATACTTTTTACTTTTCAATAAATTGAAATTGAAATATAGGCCGTATCTACCTCATATAAATGATTGTATAGTTCGTTTTAGCTACCAGTTTAAAAATTCTATTCTTGCGATTAGTTTAAAAAAAAAATACAAGAATGTTCCCTCTTAATGACGTATCATAAGGTTTCTTTGGGAAGATTCTTTTGACCTAAGGCGGATATTATACTCATGTGAATAACTGTAATAATTTAACAAAGAACTTTTACAATACTATCATCTTTTATAAAAGTTAATTCATCAGATCATCACACTATAAAAGTTTTTTGCTGAAAATTGGAACATATACAGTCGATTCCGCTTAATTGTCACACAAGTGGAAACAAGTATTTTTTCGGATAATTCAAGGATTCCAGGAATGCGGAGATCATGAATAAACACATAGAAAAACATGCAAGTTCTTAAATTTGCAATGATATCTCGATTTTAAAACTTCGGGATTAAGCATATAGGCTATGATACATCGAAAATCATAGCCAACTTTGATATAATAATGTGAAACCTATATTTTTTAATGCATTTTTAGGTTCTACTAGGCATTTTAACTATCGGTTACCGTTTCAGAGTTACTTTGGTTTTTGTGAAAAGAAAAACAAACACAAAAACTGATGCAAAAATGCGTGTAGCAACTATCCGATAAAATGCAGAGAGTTTTTATGTTGACTGTGTAGAGTGTGAGCTTTCTACTATTTAACCAAAGATAAAAAGTATACAAAATTATACAGGGTGTCCTACAATCTAGGGTTGATTTGCAGTAACTGCTTTACAGTAGTAACTTTGGCATATTTCTGCCGGTTTTATGAAATAAATGTGAATGTTTCAAAAACTATCAGAAATAGATATACTAAACCTTAATACTAATCGATGTAGAATCTCGCGTTGCATTCAATGCTGCAGTGAAAAATATCACGTTCCCTTTAAGAAAAAAGTTTTTTTTTTGCTTTAAAGATATCCATATTAGATATGGATACAATATACCGATGGCCGTATACTTCCATTCACATCAGTAGAATATCTTACTGTCTAATAGCCTATGAGATGCTTAATTTTATTGGAAGAACGACGCAAACTTCAAAATTTTGACAAAATTACAAATATCTCAAAAAAGATTAGCTTTAGGAATAGAAAATATTAATACAAACTTATCGAAAAAGATGCGACCAATACACTGGACCCATAAAAATTGCACCATTCCATTTCCTAAAATAAGAAAGTTGATATTGACACCTTGTACACCAAAAGTGCTATAAGGCTGAAAATACTTTCTTTAAATAGATCATAGTCGGCCATGCTCATACTCGGTCATGCTCTGCAAGTTTCAAAATTAATTTCCTATTAGAAGTTCGAAAAATTCTAATGGCCCAGTTCAGTGGGACACCTGTATACATGTAGGCAAGTAATATAGGTACAGGCATTATACAGGGTCAGGTAAATGTATGGGAACACCTGACTTTTGGCTAAATTATGGGTTCTATTATTTATTATTAAAAAATAACCTTAAGAAACATTTTTCTACTATTTTTATTCTAGTCTGTGAGACATACTTTGATTTCCAACAACTATCATATGTAAATATGTAGAATTAGTGTATCTAATTCTATACAATATTACTTCAAGACATGCTATCTTTTCAAATTACAAATAAGAAAGTTGGCCAATATCAGGCTTTAGAAAACTTACACTAGTCACTGATATTATATTAACTGGCAATAGCTCAAGGAAAAAGTTTTTAGGGTGTCGATATCGGGAAGGATAACACAATTAAGGACATACCTAATATTCGATAGACAACTTCCTCATTTCAGATCCTCTAAAGTGGTGAAGATTTTGCCTTTTTCAGCCACAAGCAGTACTTTCATGGCAGTTCTTCCCATATTCATAAAACAGTCACTTTTTCTCTGCTTTTTTTAGTTAGCCCCTCAAATCGTAAATAAAACCTTTTGGAGTCGCTCTGTAAAACAAAAGTACAACAAATTCTTATTACATCGTACTTTTGTTAACTCACTGTCAGAGTACTCCATTTGAATAAATGGATTAAAAATACATCATTTCACTGGCAGTAGTAAATCTCTTGTATAGAAAAGAAATTGAAGTATCGATCTATACTTTATAATCATAAGAAATCATGTAAGAAAACTAAAACGAATTATACAATCACCCAAAATTCCCTAGTACAAAAAAATAGCAGCGATTTAAGACATACTTAGAGAAGAGAATACAATAGTAGAACAAACAACGCAAAAGACCTGAAAATTCAAGGGGTACCTACACATTTCGTATACTCGAAAGGAAAAAGAGAAACAAATCATCAGTTCTAAGGTTTCAACGGTGTTATATTTTTTATTGATCTAGTAGAGTATATAATATTTTTTAAGGATTCACTTAAATCCATACCCCCAAATTGTCTAAAGTTTACTGCTTGCTGCTAGATACGAATTTAATGTGTCCAGAAAGAAAGAAAGAAATTCGATGTTACATTCTACGATTGTATGTATACTTTAACTGTCCATTAATTGCTAAAGTTGATATATGTATCCTTTCCTCTGTCACTCTCTGTCATAAATAGGTGTTTAAATCCATCGTTTTGTACCCAATTAAATATTACCATTTACATGTGATCACGATTCGAAAATGCTTAGTTATTATTGCGGTTATTATTGTAACATTATTATCACACTTGAAATTGATAGAAAATAAGATAAAAGGTGATGTATTGAAAAAAATCCATGTATGTATAGAGAAATTATGTAACAAACACACATGATTTATGTGAACGACTATTTTATTATATTAAAGAGAAATCTGTTTATAAAATCACTCTGAGCGTTTTTATATGTACAACCCTTCTCCCTTCCAGGCAATATGCTCAATTGCCTGCGCATCCCTTAAACACAGGCTCTTCAGAGAGTCCGATTCTGTGTAGGTGTCATTTGAATCTGTAGTGACCTGCAAAAAAAACCGAAACAATTGCTTTGACACTTTTGCCAAGGAACATGTAAGCTTGCGATTAAGTCCAAATAGTTTCTGACATTATTAGCCGCCATATTCATAGTTCTTCCCTAAGGTATATTTTTCCTTAAGCACGCTTTAAAATATTAAAATCCTTGTTTCAAAAACATATTTTTCACTTAAAGTCACCTTATCTAAGAAAAATTTTAAGGTAGTAGGTGACTTAAGGATATCTTAGGAGAAAATATTTGATAAAATTGAGATATTTGACACATATTATTTGTCATTTTGAGTGTCATATATAGCATATAGTAATAATAGACAACCGAAACGATACATCAATAATATACAAAATCCCGTGAAATATTTTAGTAATGCAGAATTTAGAAAGCGATGTTATTTTCGTTATGTTTATTATAAATATGAAATCCCGATTTACCCATATCACTACTTTTTGCGCTATTAACTTGCTTCCGCTTTTTTGCCACTGATATGCAGTTTCAAGGTAGGTAAGTTAATTTTTAGAAAAGTCTTAAGGTAGGCGTCCACGATGAAACAAAATTTTCGAATTTTGTATCACGCATCAATTACTGCCTAACACAATAGTTGCACACGCAATCTGAGGTTTATCTGCATCATTCAAAAACTTTTAATGCATTTGCTAACAAAGGAAAGACAAAGGGAACAACGACAAAATATGTACAATTTACAATACCACATCTTAGAGGTGAAATTGTAAAAATATTTTGAAATAGAAAAAGGTTTTTTGCTCTAAATGTGGAAATACTAGGAGATTCAAATTAACAATACTTTATATTATTTGTATATTCAGTCTAAATACACAAATTTCTAACCGTAATAATCAAACTAAACCAACCAGTACCTAATCACAAACGACAGAAAGCAGCCGTAAACTGTGAACAACAAATTTAAAATAAACACGATAAGATTAATGCGAAAGTGATGTATAAAAAGCTAGTCAATATGGTATGCACCTGATTTTACTACTTTGCATCGAATATTGGGCTACCTTAACTCCTTAGATAACATTGATGTGTTCAATTGCTCTCTTACCCGCTTTATATATCATATAATGCACAATGAATGTGGATAATAATCTAAGTTTGTTAAATTTAATTTATGCTTATATAGTGTTTATTATTTTATTTTCTTTTTTTATAATAACTGCAGTCCTTAAACAAAATTAGTATTCTAAGTATTTTTTTTTGCTCTGTTATTTGCTCACAAGAATTTAAATTTTGTTATAAATAGAAGGATGTACTAATTGGAATTTCTTTCTTCTGTAAGTACAAAAAATAAATAAATAAATGTCATATAATAGAATTCTATTCATCAATTCTACAGATGACATCCTTCCCCGAGAATAGCTGAAGTGCATCGAAGTTGCAACTGCGAAATAGAAAATTATTCTAGTATTAAGGTGGCCTTATTAAAGTCATACTTTTTCTTAAGATTTCAAATTCACTGTGAATAGATATATGACTAGGTGATCTTCGTACCGATTGTCATAAAGCTTATTTTTATCTTGAAACGATGTCATATCTCGAAAGTTGCGTATCAGATCAAAAATCTGTGTGAATATGATTTATTCAGCTAGAAAGAGCCTATTCAGTAATATTAATCTCGACCGTCTAATTTCACTCTCAAATGGGAACCTCCATTTTTGCCACAAAGTTGGATTCTGCGGGAAAAAATAGAGATGTATTCCAAAGACTTCGTCAAAACATAATAATTGCATAAGTTATAAACAATTTAATGTGTCGTAGATAAGTTGCAATCGATAAATAATAGTCCAATTAAGTTTTCGCCAATTATTCCACATTTACTGTGGTTTTCTTCAATTACATTATTAACATACATATGTTCACCACAGCTTTCTTTTATGCCGACAATATTAAAGATTGTACTATTTAATTAGTGGCGGCTGGTACTAAAGAAACGAAGGCCTATTCCTGATCTGCAAATAAACTACACTTCCACAAGTAAAAATCGAACTTACAATAGAGTATTCAATAAAAATATATATGAAAAATATGAATGGATGTGCGGATCTTCACTAGCAAATAAACTATTTTGTTTTATCTGCTTAATTTTTGAGAAAGACGTCAGTGCGTGGAATAAACAAGCGTTAAATGATTTAAAGCATATCGCAGAGAGGGTAAAGAAACACGAAAATTCCGTTTCTCACATGAATGCATGCGCGGATATTAATGTTTTAAGTAAAGTGGACATACGTGACAACATACTGTTGGATATTTGTTTGTTTTTCCACCCTCAAACGCATTAAACGTTTTTTGAGAAACACAATGTCAGAAGATCGACTGAACGCATTTTTACAACAAAGTCATAGACATCATTACCAGCATGAAAAATAGGAGAATGGATTTTATGTACAAAAATAGGCAAGTTCTTATTTTGTGCCCACCCTCTTTCATAACTCACGAGCCGCTACTGTATTTAATCATGGTTTTTTTTTTATGAATAACTCGTTGAGTTCTGAGGAGAATGCATATTATATCATATATGCCATTTTTCAATGATTTTAACGAACAACTAAGTAATTGCAATTGGTTTATAATTCTCAATACATTCCGCGTCTTTAGTTTTATATACGGGCCTGGCTGTAGCAGTTTTCAAGGAATCGTGATAAACTCCTTCTCTCACAGAAGTTTACTATAGATAGAAGTGATTCAGATATTTGTGGTGAACACAATTTAATAATTATTGTCAGTTTGGCCGAATGATAAAGTATCAGGGGTCAACTTTTATTAATTTCATGCCATGATATTCACCGTTAGTAATTAATGAATGAAATAGATGAGTTTGAATTTTAAAATACACTTCTTGTCCAACATGTAAATAATAAATAACCTGCATTAATGCATACAGGTGAAACCATTTTATTTCCTAGTAATAGTATCCCTAACAGCCAGAAATATTACGTTGATATTTTTAAAAATATATATTATAAATATTTTTCGTGAGAGGTTTTTGAATATATTTTTCATATTTTTCTCTAAATATAGATAAAATATTCAATTAAAATATTTATTCCATATTTTAAAATTAATGTAAGCGCTATATTTTTTCTAAAATATTTGTAAAATATTTATATGAAAATTGAAATTTTTTATGCAATCTATTTAATTTGTCAAAATGAACTAAAATTGTTCTTGGTTATTTAGAATGTATAACGTCGATAACGAAAACTTGAAATATAGTTGTCTAAAAGGGAAGAACTTGTTTTTTCACACTCACCATACAAGTAATAATCAATAATTCTGGCATCTTTTAAGCATACTGAAGGTTTATCAAATTAATCACTATTTTTTAATTGAAGTGTTCTAAATAAAAAACAAACGTATTTATTAACATTTTATTTGAATAAGCCAATAAAAATTAAAGATACTCATTTTTAAGTCTAGCCTTGGCTGGTGCCAGGTACAACCCTATGGCTTTTTTCATATCTTGGGTAGTGGCGCTCTCATGGCGTTCCCGTGTGGCCTCTAAAACAATGCCAATTGTATTAGATCATACCATGATAAAACATCGTACAACATTACTCAACACCTACTAATACATTTGGAGCATTTACAATAATTGAAGTGGCAGCTACATTCTAATACTTACGATACTTATTTTGACTTTATTCATAATATTTGAAAACATTCTACGTACAAACAATAAACAACACAACGTTCTAACCTCTATTTGAGGTTATGACGCTTATCTACCGAGATGAATCTCTTAAGTAAATCAACTAGCAATTTATCTGGTAGATGCAGTACATATATGATGCATAAAATCCCTAGAATTATATTATTAAACGATTTCTGTACATAGCGATATTGAGCATACCAATTATCTTATAAATGCCATGACATGTTCAAAGTTTTGCTTACCTCGTAGTCACCACAAAAACTAAAACACACTCCGCAACAATTGATTACACAGTTAACCCTAATCTGCCCTAATCGTATACTATTATAAACTATAACATGTAACGGACAAACAAATGAAAACGTTGATGATACGCACGTGCGCGTATGCATTCTATGTACCTAATTACATAGACGCATAAACAATACTAAATCATGTAACACCGGCACCGTAATGAATAGAGGTGTTGTGTTGACGTTCGCAACTTACAAATATTACAAATTATATAATACAAAACGCAGATATATTAATAGAAAAGTTACAGCGCTCAACTTAGATACTAATTAAATCATATTAGATATATATTATCTAATTTAATCTTTAAACTATTTTAAATAGGTACATACCTACTTAATATATATGCATATTTTACCATTTTATATTATTCGTCCTACGCACCAAATGTACAAAAGCAAAAATTCAATCTTTTTTTTTATATGAAATACATATTTACAGAAATACAGAGCAAAATATTCTTGCAGAGTTATGAAAAATATATTGAGAAAACATTTGCAAAAAATATTATTAATGCTACATAACATATATATTTTTTAAATGTTTTCCTAATATATTTTCTATAATATATTTTATGCATATTATATTAATATAACTAATATTCAAGAAAGATTTAATATTTTTTAAATATTTATAAAATATGAAATAAATATAGTTGGTCACTGGGGATAGTTCAAACGCAGTACGATTAAATTTATGGACGGTAGTGTACATCCAAGACAACTCTTTTAAATCGAGGCCCTTTAAAACCCTGTCCTCACGGAATAAAAAATGCACTATATTGATCGACGTAGCTTCGTTAATGGCACGGCCGAAAGGAAAAAAAAAACGGCGTGGGGTAACCCTATCTGCCGCGGGTTAAGACGCGCGAGATCGATATAACTCTTCCGTGGGGTGAACTCCGGGCCCGCGTGGGGTAGCGAGCCACCCCAGAGGGAGCATAGACTTGAGAAACGGCGTGTAGATTGCCGCATAGTTGTACCAGAGTTTTTTTTGTTCTCTCTCGGCTACACCTTGTTGGGGGTGGTTCGATGAATTATTTAGAGAGACGGGGGTGAAAATTAAAACAAAACACTGGAGCTGACGACGTCATCAGGATGCAGAGAATGTGTTGGAAAATTTATATCGATTTCCAGTTACGTAATGATGCGCGCTTTAGGAATAAAAGGAAGAAGAGAAATGTATTGTTGTAAAAGATTCCATTCAGTATTCTAATTCCCAGAATGATGAAATTTTATCATCTGACGAATTAATAAGTGAAAGGTTGCAGGATATTGATATTTGAGATTTACTGTCGGACATTACAGGTCTTATTAGGGGAAGGTGGGGCAAGATGGGAACATTAAGCTTTAGAACACTGCATCAGGATTGCAAATTGATATACAAGGTTCTAAGTACGCTTGTTGTAATCTTTAAACAATGTATCTGCTGATGGATGATTTACAATTTTTCGATGGGTAACTCTTGATGTTGTGAGAAAATTTTGAAAAGAACTGTGTAAAACACCATCTTGCCCCATGGTGGGGTTCCAGTTAAGAATGGGTCGTACTATAAATCTAGGTAATAGGTAAAAAAAAATAATTCTTAGAATATTCTTAAAAACATGCAGGAACAAAGCTTAAACTCTTTTAGAGCGGAACTACTTAAAATAAAAAAAATACATTAACGATAAGCAATATATAAACTTAATCTTCACAATTGAGACAATAGAAGACGAACTCATTCACGTTATTCGCACAGCCTCCGTGTACCCAACCTCGCCATCATGTATGGCATTGTATCAATATTTCTCCTTACAATACTAACATAGAGCGTCATCTTCCTCAACAGAAGAACTTGTTTATTTCCTTGACGTTTTCTAAAAATCTATCTCTTTGCTTTCCTTACAAAATTCGGCTTCTTGATCTCTTCTGTTTTCATCTTTTATACGTAGTGCTTGTAAGGATTGTTGTCTTTCCCTTGTTACGCTTTGATTGAACGTACAAGAAAATACATGCAATACATGTCAATTAATAAGCACAAAAAAGTGTAGCTGTAAATTAATTTACTTATGCTTCCGATACTGGCCGTTGAACTCATCATCAAAATAATAACAAAATTCTGGAAATTGCAAAGTTCACGCACAAACAGCAATAACTGTTATTACGACTAGTAAAGTTTCCTACATTACAACAAACACAAAACAGCACTCGCTTTGTAGTTAAGACGATGTCCCCATCATGCCTCGTGGCCCCATCTTGCCCCAGCCTCCCCTACCGTCTATACGAAATGTTTTTTTTTTGTAAGCATGGATGGTTTTTGTTTGATTTAATTTGTCCTACACACATCAATTTCCAAAATAAATTGTCAAAACATGTCAACAGGACTTGAAATAACTAACACGTGAAATATAAATAAACCTCTATCTCACAGAAGTTTTTTTTTAATCTTCACACTATGTAACATTTCATTAGCTACGCTAGCATCTTCAGGTGTACAAGTATATTGTCAGATCATCATTTTAAGCAATTTTTAACTGTTAGAATCATTTAATATTTGTATTAATACTCCACATTATTTTATTTACAATACGAGTTAAAATTACCTGAGAATAACTGTGTTTTCCTTAATAATCGGCTATTTCATTACACCACACTTTTATGTCGCCCATCATTTGATTTGACGGCAAATACTTACCCCCTCTAAACAGTAAACGGGAATTTGTACTGTTTACACAGTGGTCACACTGTCGAAAATCACAATTTGAAAGAGGACGAAAAAGTTCCAATTTGAATACAGTCAAGTTAAAGTGATTCTATCTAGATATCGTTCTTTCGAATCCTTAACAACCCTGATGATAAAAGTTTATTGACTATTTATTTATTTACTTATTTATCTTATTATTACAATAGGTATAGGTATTGAAATGCTGTGCATATTACGTAATCGTAATATTAATATCGTAAAAAATGATCCTTGAAAAAAAACGTGTGTTTTATTATGTGTGTGTGGCGTATAGTAACGATGTGTAGAAATAGCCGTAAATCCAAGGTAATTATATTCTTTCTTTCATCTAACCAGAGATTTTAAATTTAGACGTACAACGGCTTCTATCGAAATCCATCCTTAAAACGGGCCCTTAATTCTGCCTCTCGTGTTTAATTCTAAAGTTACTCTCCGTTCCAACGCTACCCTGACTGTTTTGTGTCCGGAATTTTAATCAAAACTGCCCCTTTCCCGTTCCTTTATCATGCATAAAAACGCTAGCCCCGTTCTAAATTAACATAAAGCACGGGATATAAATTACGTTGCATTAATAGGCAAGCTAATTATAGCTTACTTTAAATTAAACGAAAATTACAATTTTGAGAGCGGATACAAATTTTGAAATTTGTAAATAATCTATTTATATCATTGCCGGTTATTCCTGCCAAGTATTAACTGATTCAATAATTTACTGATGCCGAACAGAATTACTTGAAATCACCCTTTTCGAAATAACAAATTAGCGTAGGAATTAGAGATAAATCAATATTTTTTAATAAATGGGATATCTGCACGCCCAGTACTAGAAAGTTTGTCCTCCTTACTCAGCAGACCTACTATCATTTTGACAGCCTTCCTATCTCTACTCAGCGAATCATTAACCCTACCAATTCTACATAAAATTGGTAGGGTTAATGATTCGCTTTGTGAGTGTGGTGGGGTAGATACAGCGGGGCATGTCTTATTTGAATGTCCACTCACTGATGAGTGGCGGTCGCGTACGGAGGTTAGGGTATTAGCTAGGGGGTTAAATTGGCCGCGACGAGAAACAGATATTAGAGATAATGAGTCGATCGAATGGTGGGAATTTTTTAGTAATGTTGCTAAAGAACTAGATAGGCTACGGCATGATATTTAGATAGTCAGTAGGGTAGCACGCTTATAAATGAATATTTTATGCTCTTTAGTGATCGGAATTGGTGTTAAGCTATAAATATTTAAAATATAAATATTTATTTAATTACTCCTGGTTAGAATAATTAGGATTAATTATTATTAAGTATTAGAATAGGTACTGCTGTTGTTTTGTTTGTTTTTTAGGTCATCATCTTTCCTGTTCAACTTCTGAATGCGTGAAAAGGGAGCAGCTACGCCAGAACGGCAAGGCTGTCGGAATTTGAGGAGACGTGGAGGCTGCTTCTTCGGCACTCAGAAGGATAATAATAATTTGTGGCTATCAGTAATAAGGTCGGGACTTCTTCCCAGATCCTCCCAGAGTAAGGTTTTTGCCATGTTTTTCCTTACTCCGTGGCCATTTCTCAAAAGTAATATTCGTATGGTCGCGAGGCTACTGTATTATATTTTTGTTATTAAAATCATAGGGGAAGTTATTTAGTTAAGTAGGATCATTTCAATTGTTATGGAACCCATATATACTTAGAATAGGTAGCCTCGGTTAGTATCTTTTCAGGTGGAGCAGCGGGTTAGGATGATTTGTAATAATTTTAGTTTTCATAAATAAAGTGTCTCTACTCAGTAGGTCTTTAGTAAATTCAGGCCTCTGTTTCTTTAGAAATTCTTTTGCCTGTCTGTCGAAGTGATTTTTGCCACCACTCCTTAGACTCATCACGGATCCACTCATTGATAGAACTGCCCTTTCTTTTGCATTAGCCAATCGTAAATTAAACGGTATGGAAATGCCAAAGAAGGGCCAGCTGCAACGAATGACCTTAACGAAACTCGCCTGGCCAGATTTCCTTGGGTGCGGACCTCATCTAAAGCGCCTTTACATAGTGCCAACCAGCTTAGAGCCAACATTTACGGAACCGATCGCTTTAAGAGTTCACTGGCTGTCAGAGAAAACCGCAACCTTTTACCTACTGTTTCTACTGAAGCTCATCGAAAGGTCCTTTTTGGCCTGTTTTCCACATATTTCAACTCCTGCGGTACAGTCAGTTTTAGAGCGGTACTGTATATCAGTTCGATTCCGCTCTTACTGGAGTGCTTTTTTGTTCTTCTTATCTAATATGATACTTTCTATCCATGTTGAAAATCTGAACTATGGCAACACTTGGCATCTCCATAAGGGGTGCTTGCTTAAGTTCACAAATAGTAATTACAAGTAATTTTGAGTTTTCTTTTAGTAAAAGTAATGGTCTTACAGTTTTTTAACATTTAGTAGAAGTTTATTTGTCTTACTATATATTAGTAGAGTTTAGATCACTTTGCAAACGAAAGCAGTCCTCAACCGAATTAATTTCATTATTATTTTTTAAATGATGCGCATAAAGTAATAATTTAGAATTTTTAAAAAACATAAGCGATATCGTTAATAAAAAAATAAAAAGGAGCAGGGCCAAGGTGCGAGCCCTGCGGAACACCAGAAGTGAATTCAATCTAGTTAGATATATGCCCATTAAGTGCAGGAGCCTGGGATCTATTGCGTATGTAAGAGGCAATCCACCTAAGCAAGTCATCACAGAATAGCCTCAAGTTTACTAAGCAAGACAGAGCGTTCAATAGACTTATATGTGATGCAAGAATAACTAGAGATAACTACATTTTCATCTGAATGAGAAATGGCAACATGTTGCTCGAATACTGATTGGAAATACTCGCTAAATAAATCATATACTTCCAATTCCGAAAATGCAACCTTACCATTATAAGACATTGTACGTGGAATGGCAGATAAGAATTTTTTAGATTTAACTTAGTGCCAAAAGTTTTTGATATCAGATTTAAATATAGCTTTATAACGAAAGAAGCCAGCAATTATAATAATTTTTATGCAAAACTTTAGTCGGTTTCTTAACAGTGAGAACGTTTCGTAATCTGATAATTGAGTATTTCCTCCATCTGCCATATGGCCTGTGCTTATTATTATAAATTTTGATCGTTGATGGCTTGTACTGTGGTGGAAATGAAAACTTACTAACCATTTTACTACATTTATAAGTATTTATAAAATTTTATAAGTTACGAAAATGTACAAAATCGCCATATCAATTATAGATGTTTACAGCTCTTATAGACGCTATCGGGGATGGCCACCCTTAAAGAGCCATAGGGTCATGCCCCACCATTGCAAATTACAAATTAATCATTAAGGAGCTTTTATTTTCTGTAAAAATACCTATAAATATACTGTTATGGCAGGCACCCCGTTTTCCGCGAGTGTATTTTAAGTTGCTTAATTTGTCATGATTTTTCCGTTTTGCTGAATCATTGTACCGAGAAATTTTCATAAAAATGTTTAAGTTTGTATAAATTTTAGTTAAAGAGGTAATTGTGTGTTTTATTTAATTTAGTGTTAAGTTTTTTTAAATTAATTCCTTTCTTTAAAATGTCTAGTGTTCGCTAGTCTAGTTAAGGCGTATTCTATTTGATTTTGTCGGTAAATTGTGCGTTTGCGTTATACGCAGCGGTAGAATTTTGTCAGGCAGTTACTTGGTCGACTGTTACCGTGAGTACACGTATTTTGTGAATCATTGTTTGCCATTTTGTATTTCATTTTGATATCGTAATTTAATTCGCATAATTTGTCTTTTATTTCGTCCATCAAGGAATTTGCTTTATAATAATTGTTATTATATTGATGTGTGCACATTTTAGATATAAGATCACTTATTATTTCTGTGCAGCAAGATATATTTTAGTTTAATACTCTCATTATAGTTTTAAGAGTTAATTTTTGGTTTTTTTATTTTGCTGATTCACTTTTATTTTTTTCTATCACCTCGGGTTAGGTGAGTAGAAGCTTTGTGCTTGCATTTAAATTATTCTTTTGTTATTTACTAGAAATTGTCCACGCTTAATTTAGTTTGTGTTAATTTGAAATTGAAAGATATTGGATTATCTTCCTGAACAACCAAATCTTTTGCTTTGTATAGGAAATAGCATTGTCCTATTGTAATTTAGAATCAAGTGCAGTTTTTATTTTTTGGCCAGAAGCTTCAGTTCGCGGTTTTTTTTCTGCCATTCTTGTAATTTTACCCATTTTATAATAAAATTTGATTGTTAATTAGCATTTTTGAGTTGAAAATTCTGTTCTTTTATTTTAAATTAAACCTTTTCAATTTTTGGGGTAATTAAGAAAGTCAGTTTTCATTCACTCATAAATTACTATTCGTGGTTAGATTCAAGTTTTAATTCGCGAGGTAACTCGAGGTTATTTGTTCTTTTGCGCCCTTTTAAATTTTATCCGTTGAAGTAGCTAATTTAATTTTTGATTTTTAATATTCATTTCACAATTTCAATTATTTCAGTCAGTACGCAGCAATACCTACACAAACACACATTTAAGTACAGAACGAATGTTCCGACTCCCATGATTTCATGCGACCAAGCGCGCTTTGTAGTTATTTATGCAAGACAAATGGAACCAGCCCATTCGTAGCCCGCTGCCCGCTGGCTGATTGAGACATCTCGTCAATGCTCGGCACTGTGCGGGAAAGGTCTCCCACTATCACGGTAGGCAAGCGTATTAGTCAGACGCAGATGGCCGTCGAAGGTCGACTATTGAAAGTAGAAACATATATAAGAGGAACCATCGCATACAGACTTCGGTTTAGCACTTCCCCGCAATAAAAAATGGATTCAAGAATATTTAATATTTATTAATTATAGTAATAAAGTGTAGTATTATTCTAGGATGACATAGCAAATTAATAACTATAGTATTTAAAAACAAAATGAACTATCATTCATATCTTTCTTAGGGTAAAAATTATGAAAATGAAAATAATAAATATAATAAGGGATTTACTCTTGAAAAATATATCATAATAATATTTTAGTAAAGGCATTTGCTTAGGCAAACAAACAAACAAAGAAGCAGTTGGCCGGAGATTGACTCCACACCACTCAATATTGTCACGGGCCGCCACTGGACGCTATAGATTGCACAGAATCGCACCATTAATTGGTATCGCTACATACAAGGCGTATTGTTACTAAATGTGAAATTTTTATTTTTTTAACTCTTAAATAGC
Source organism: Protaetia brevitarsis (assembly GCA_004143645.1). Lineage (NCBI taxonomy): Eukaryota > Metazoa > Arthropoda > Insecta > Coleoptera > Scarabaeidae > Protaetia > Protaetia brevitarsis. The sequence continues at coordinate 979 of RXPK01001669.1, read as the reverse complement.
AATATAGACTGTTCATGGTTGTTAAATAAATTTAATTTAAATGTGCCTAGATTAGAAACTCGTCGTCAATGTAAGTTTTAGTGCGATCAAAATGGAACAAATGTTTTCGTTAAATCACAGATATCAACAATGTACACCAACTTTAATGATATCTCTTACTTGTTTGACATACATAATGATTCTTTTAAATTTATACCAAGAACTATCACTAATATGTAGTTAATGCTTTTTTTTATTATTTTTTTTTTAATACATGTAACTTTCATTATTTCAGTGAAAAATTATACTTTTTGTTATTCGTAATTCTACCTGTTGAAAAGTAACTACAATTACTGTTATCATCAGAGACCGGATTAATATGCAAAGTGCATATAATTTTATTTTTTGCATATCTTTAATATAGTCTATATGTAGACGTATTACACAATTAAGCTTAATTAGCGCTAATTAGTGATTGCATATATTGCATATTTAAGCTTTTTCTTATCCATTCTATTAGTAAAAAATTCCTAGTAATTCCTAATGTAGATCGACAACCGACAATTCTCAGAACGATAAATCTTTACATTGTTTCTCTAATGCTTTTGTCCAAGAATTTAATTTCCCCTGCAGAAGGGATATGGTAAATAGTTTTATTATTATTAATTCCCAAATAAACTTTCATTCATTGAATATCTTTGAGCGAAACAGCATGTAATTATGTTACGTTTTAAATACTGTGCATACATACAATGAGTATAGAGAACAAAATTTCTTTATGGATTAAGCCATATCTTGAACTGGTAAAGGATGGCGACAAAATATTTTGTCGAGCCTGCAGTAAACTGGTAAGTTTAACTTTACTAAAAGCTTACAATTGTTTTTAAATTCTTTAACTTTTGATATAAAAAGTTCTGAGAGAAAATTACCTGATTGATCAACACGCTAAAACTCCATCACATATTGGAAAATATGAAAAACTAAAGCGATTCGCATGTGT